>JAKKIK010001609.1:0-15233 GCA_024500135.1 Heterodera carotae | reverse complement strand
CCACTATCAAAAGTTGTATTGTCATGAATTTTTTCAGATTTTTACTTTGTCCATAAAAAAAGTTACATGTCTTCAAAGTTTTGAGTTTATAATTAATTAACAGCAAAATTTGGGACAATTTGAAAAGAAAAATCATAAAAAAATTTTCTTCTACACTTTGTATTTTTTTTTGTCTTTATCTTAATATTATTGTTTAAGGAATGTGTGCTAAAAATTTCAGCTCGATTGGGCAACGGGAAGTAGGTGAAGTGGGAAAAAAATTCTTGAGTTTATAATTTCTTAACAGACTGTATTACCGTTACAAATAATTAGCTTCCAGTCCGCCGAGGGTCAACAGGTATGCGAAGGTCGTATGACCTATAAGTATTAGTTTTGTTAGAATGAACGAAAAAATGAAAAGCCATTCCTTATGGCTATGGCAATCTACAGTTTTTAAAATTTTAAACATATATTTATTTGTTGGCGTAATCTTTTATTGTCACTAAATCCAAAAAATAAATAAAATTAGAATTTCTCATTTTGTGTTTCATGAGAGTTTGGGAGCCGCGATACATGGTCTATGAGATTAATAAAATTTTACAGTATATTGGTTGAATGATTGATTTAGAATTTGATTTTTCCTATTTTTTATTCTGATGGATTTGCACATGACATCAGTGCATGATGACCCAAACGCCACGGCGGATGTGTCCTCTGCTAGCGACAAACTTGAGAAATCGAACAGTTCGTCTGTGTCTTTCTCGAACGCCACGGACAAATTTCGTGGCCATGTGGAGGAGATCGGCAGTCCGATGACCATTAACCAGTCCATTTCGGACCCAACCACGGAACTGACCGAGGAGGACATTTTCCGCATGAAGTCAATGTCCATTGAGCAGAACGGATGGAAAAATGGTATAAATAAAAAGCTAGTTCAATGGCTATTTTTTTATTTGATCATTCTCCGAAATGGAAATATTGTAAAGCCAACAAAAGACCGCGGCCTGTTTGTTAATTAATCAATGTCCTGTTGCTCTTCCTCGCGTCAAACTTTCGCTTATGCCACCAAAATAATGACAACTTTTCTGTCCAGGGTGCTGCCCTTTGCTTTAAAAATTTGAAATTTGGTGGTCCCTTATCGGAAAATTACCTTCTATCTAGCTGCCTTGCCATTATTGTAGATAAATAATTGATTTTTGTTACACATTTTCTCATCATTCCCCCCAGGTCGGTCCATTAGCGAATTGCAGTCCGCTATCTCGCAGGTCGATTCCGCCTCCAATTATGTTGCCGACGAGTGTGAACAGAACATTGATGATGATGACGAACAACACAGCGATGATGAGGAAGGCTTGGACGAAGAGGACGGCGATGAGGAGGAAGCGGACGAGGCCGAGGAGTGCCATGATGGCGCCGCGAATGTGCCCGCTTCTTCTGCTGACATGGCTCGCCATTTGGCACGACGTTTTTACGTGGACTCTAAGGTTTTTGAGGGTGGCTGGAGCACAAGAACTGTTTTGGCGGTGACGACGCGCTCATTGGCATATCGCTCCATGTTTAGGTGTTCCTCTACGATGGCTTTGCATTTGGACGTAGCCGGACCACAACGCCGAAACTCAACAAAGACACAGGCAATGCATTTTTTGATGTTTACTCTTGGGCTAATTTATTGTATAAGCATAAGTTGGTCCCTAATTTTACGTTAAAGATTATAATATCTCGTGAATTTAAATTGATTAGATTCATAAATGATTTGAGCAATTAATTCAAATAGTTCGGGTTCGGCATTGGGTGTGAAAAAAAGTCTGTGTTTTTTCCAGATGAGAGGGCAGCTTTTTAGTGGGGAAAAGCTAATGTCCCTACATTGGCATTGGCACAGATTATTGGTTATAAAGTTTTAGTTAGTCTTTTGAACTATCCGTTTGAGCCCGCAACAATTCCGACGGGCTTTGATTCGGAGCAATTTCGGCGTGCATTCAGCGAAGCGAAAGTGTATTTGGTTGGCACAGCACATTTCAGGTTTTAAATACATTTTTAACATATTTCCCCGTTCTCGCTTGAAAGTTGGACTTTTTTTCATCGTGAAATTTAAGTAAGCGAAAAGAGATTACCTATTTTTGGTTGATTGATGACTGAAAAGCATATTTTGAGTAATAAAATCAGTGATTCGGCACAATCGTGAGAATTAAGATTGATTCCCAAGACTTGAAAAACCAAGTAAAGTCTCGTCTCATGAACTTTGACTCACATGCATCCTCAGACCAGAAACTCGCGTTTGTTGTTTTAATTAGCCCTTAACAAGTTTTTTCTCTTCTCTATGTAATAATTGTTTGTTGTTGTTTTCAGCAAGGACAGCTGTCGCGATGTGATGCAAACGGTGGCGGAAACACAGCCCGACTTTGTTATGGTTGAACTATGCTCCTCGCGAATCCAAATCCTGTCCATGGACGAGCAGACGTTGATGCGCGAAGCGCAGGCACTCACACGACAAAAAATCATGGCAATAATCAGAGAGGTGGCAAGTTTTGTCCAAGAATAAAATTGTGCCTTGGGCTGAAGGGGTACGGGTGTCGAATAAAATAATGAGTTATGCGATCCAATGAATAAAAAATGAGAATTGAAAGGCTGGATGTGAAATGAACAAAAAATGTCAACCCCTGTTACTTAACAATTCAAAAAACTAAATTTTGTCAAAGAAAGCCCTAATTGACGGACAATTTTACATTGGTCTCCATTTCTGTTCTATTAACACATTTGGACCGGTATCAAGGGGGGCTGTTTTTATGTTAAAAATGACTGTTGCTCAGTCGGCCCTACAAACCAAATTAGCCTCCCTCCGACATGCACATGAATAGTCACTCTGTTCAGAATGGCATCGCGCAGGGTCTGATGCAGGTACTGCTGCTGTCACTGTCCGCCCACATCACGCAGCAGTTGGGCATGGCACCCGGCGGCGAGTTTCGCGCAGCGCACGTGGCCTCCAAAATGGTGCCCGGCTGCGGCGTCATTCTCGGTGACCGGCCGCTCAATGTCACGCTGCAGCGCGCTCTCGGCGCATTGGGCTTCCTGCAGCGCCTGAAGTTCTTCTTCCATTTGGCCACTTCTCTTGGCATGGACATAAAGTGAGTTTTCTTGAAATGTTCGATACTCAGCATTTTTCACGACCGAGACTGTTTTACCCCAGATTGTCCCCGGAAAACTTATGAAAATCGGAATTTAAATATTTTTTCTTAATCTTAGACAAGAGGACGTCGAACGTTGCAAAGACATGGACATCCTGGAAGAGCTGCTCAAACAGATGGCTGGCGAATTCCCGCAAGTTTCGCGCATTCTGGTGGACGAACGAGATCAGTAAGTCAACCTCGTTTTGTCTTGTTGATCGGAGGAGTGATGGAAAAACTTGAAATAAGAAACTTCTCCATTTCAAGATATAATAATACCGAAAAAAATTATCAATGCAATTGTTCAGGTACATGACCCAAGTGCTGCATGCACTGCTTCAGAAAGGTACTATGGAGAAATTGTACGCCAGCAAAAAGTGCAAAGGTGAGTGAGTATTGATATTAGGGGTACCCAAGGGGGACTATTCGGGTACGTCTCCCTTACCAAAGAGCCAACAAAATCCCTCCAAAAACAGAAAGGTGTTTTTAATTTTGTTGGGTTCAGCACCGTTTGAACCGGTCACAGCGGTCGCCGTCGTTGGCATGGGCCACGTGGCTGGCATTCGCGCAAATTGGGCCAAACACATTGACTCCAGTGCTCTGCTGACGTTAGTCTTTTTGGCATTTTTCTTATTTGAAATTATTGTATTGTTTGCCCTTTTCCCCATTTTCAGTGTGCCTCGTCCCTCAATGAAGTCGCGAATTTTAAAGTCGTCACTGAAATTGGCATTTTTTGGACTGCTCGGCTACGGCGTTTGGCGTGTTGGATGTTCAGTTGTGCAAAAGATCCTGATCAATTAAACATGAATTTTATTAATGCACAGCGTATATCTTTGTGGATTGTCAGATTTTCAGTCAGCGGGGGAGTGGGACAAAAAATTTGGACTTTTTGGTAAGAAAATGCGATTGGGGAAGAATAGGCATAAATCTGAGGGGAAAAATCCCATCAAATACTGTTTTTTTGGCTTTGTGTGTTCCCTCCTCCGCTCCCCCTCCGGCATTGCTTCTAATCTATTTATACTACAATATATCCTCTTTTTTGCATATTGTATTGAATATTTCTTCCGCCGGCAATCCGTAAAAATCATTTTGTGTGCCCTATTCCACACAAATGCTTGGGCCAATTATTTCGCTGAACGCGCGGAAAGTCCGCCCACAAGAATCCTTCATACATTGTATTGTGTAGATTTGTTCTAAACAGTTTGTTTGTTGTCAACCCTTTTACGCTGTTTGACCAAGCAAATACCTTTGGTTCCCCTCTTTTCAATGCGCACGACTCATTAGCGAAAATGTGTGTTCATTTTGCGATGTTGCATAAAAATGGTACGGGACGCCTATTTTCCATGTTAGCTATATACATAAGTGAAGAAAGAGGTGAATCGACGGGTTTGCATGACAGATCAGAATCAATTCAATTGCACTTGTGGTCCAGGGTTGTCGCGGGTCGAGAAAAATATCGGGTCGGTCGAAAAAAGTTCGGGTTGGCAAAAATATCGGGTCTGGTCGGTCGAAAAAAGTTCGGGTTGGCAAAAATATCGGGTCGGCTTAAAAAAGCTCGGGTCGCCAAAAAGACCGGGTTTTGGGTTTTTTGCAAAAAAAGATTCAATGACCAATAAAATTCATAATTTTTTAGCTTTCCAATATGTTAATCACTGCTAACATTTTTTAATATAAATAGTTATGGGAGAGGGGGGCCTGCCGGTGCCGATAGGCCCGGAGGATGGACCTCCAAAATCGCATCACAGAGAATAGCGTTCGCCAAAAATTTATTACATTAATTCGTTCTTTTTACAACGAAGCTTTATCAAAAGTTGGAGTCCGTTAGCTAGAGGCTTGGATGTTCAAAAGTTTTCCTTGTAATAATGATTTCTTCGATTTTGTATCTTATTTTCTCTTAGGACACTTTTTGGCGCTGCTAACAGGGCCGCCAGGGAAATTTTTGAAAAAATGTGGACATTTTATGGGAGAAATGAAGGCAAAAGCAAATGCCTATTCATATGGTAAAATGGCACATAACCCTACTAATAAATGTTAATAATTGGATTGATTAAATCAATCATATCATTTAGGGTTGAGCGGGACCGGGACTTTTAACAAAAACCGGGACCGGGACTTGCCGGGACCAGAAAAGCCGGGACCGGGACCACAATTTTCAACCGGGACCGGGACTAAACCGGGACTAATGTGAAGCGAAAATTTTTTGAACAAATCAATATTTTTAATAAAAAATTGCATTTTTTCTTAAATCAATTTAAAAATGGGCAGCATAGGTAAATCATAAGCAAATTGGAGAATGGGAAGGGGGTCCATCGGTGCCGATAGGCGCCGATGGGAAAATTTTGACATTTTTAGTGAGTTTATTAAGCAAAATGAACATAAAATTGCACTAAAAAACATCCTAATTTTCCTTGAAATTTTCCTTTTAATTCGGAAATACACTTAAATTAAGTGGAGGGGCAGGCGGTGCCGATAGGCGCCGCCGGGAAAATTTTGAGAATTTAGCAGGGTTCCCTTATGAAAATCTGTTATAAAAATGGCCCATAAATCCTCAATGAATTCTAATTCAAAAATTATTATTTTAAAAGGTCGAAAAGACATGAGAGAAATTAATATTTATTTGCCTTAATAAAAAAGTGAAGGAAAAGTCATGAAAATTAATTAAAAAACGCGGGATCTGAACCCACATCAACCATATAATTGAGACATAAAACACAACCACTCGACCAATGACCATTCCTTTTGTCTGGCGGAATTATAATTTAAATATTCCTCCTTCATAAATTTTCCCTCTCAACTTTTGCAACTCAAATCCTCATTCTTACCAGTGCATATTTGGTCCCGGTCCCGCCCGGTTTTGGACGACCGGGACTTGACTTTTTTTGAAAACCGGGACCTGAAAAAACCGGGATTTCCCGGCCCGGTCCCGGTCCCAGTCCCGCTCAACTCTAATATCATTCTTCCCATATTATGCACAGAAGAGAGTGAAGGAGATTGAAGAGATGAACTGCTAGAGAAATGAATCGGGCACCCGCGATGTTTGGTTCAATATCGGGTACCCGATTCAGAGCAGAGCTGCACGAAACTCAGAAAAAAAATTTTTCGAAACGAAACGAAACAAAAAAATATTTTGAACGTCGAAACACGAAACGAAACAAACAGATCAAAAAAAATCTGACGAAACGAAACACGAAACGAAACGGGCAAAATTCACGAAGCGAAACGAAACTCGAAACGAAACAGCTTGATTTTTTGGGTGCCATTTTAGAGCAATTTTTTTTTGAAAAAGCTTTGTTTGAAAGTATATTTACATTTTATCAACAAGATTAATGTTATTAGCATCATAATATTTTCATTTTCTGCATTAGATTTAAAATTGTATTTTGGTTAGCTCTGTTAAATGAATTAATCCAAAAATGCAAAAAAAAGAAAACAAATTCCGTATCTATTCGAACCCACAGTGATACACCAACAGCACTAACGATTAGGCCATACTGTTAACGAATTATTGAAACAAAATATTAATATTGATGAAAAAAGAAAAAACTTTTTTTTTGGCCTAAATGTCACATTAAATTCAAATTTTCATTTGAAAATCCCATCTTTAGGGGTGTGTTTTCGTTTCGTGTTTTGGGTAAATTTACACGAAACTCGAAACGAAACAGGCAAAATTTTTCTAAACGAAACGAAACACGAAACAAAACACGAAACGAAACTGACCAATTTTTTTTGACGAAACGAAACACGAAACGAAACCGGACAAATTTTACGAAACGAAACGAAACACGAAACTCCAAAAAAAGCACGAAATTCACGAAACTCGAAACGAAACGAAACGTTTCGTGCAGCTCTGATTCTTTTTTTTTCGAAATTTAATGCAAATTAATTATCCATCATTTTTATTAAACAAAATATAATACTCGAACAGCAGCAAAGTGAGTTTACTTCACCGGGGACTTTTTTGAATGAATACGAAAGGATTTTAAATCTGTGCTAAACCAACAAGCTTAGCACCGCTTCAAGAAAGAAGGTTCCCTAATTTTGAGGGAAGGTTGCAAAAATAGAGCCTCGGGCTTTAGCAAAGGAATTTTAAATTACAATTTTCGGGATTTTTTTACCCTAGTTATATGTATCTTGCTAAATTTTCTCTTTCACAAATATTTGATAGAGTCATTTGACGTCTCTTTCGCTTTAAACTTTAAATGAAATTTTAAGCGTAATAAATTCTTTTCCTACTCTTATTACGACGGAGTATATTTGCGCACGCTTGGGCCCGGATTAACCAGTCTGCATTTGATCCACAATCATGACAATGTTAGTTTCATAGAGCCAAAGGTTCTTTTCGGTCCTGCAACCGCCCGAAACTTTTTAAATAAAGTGTCGTTAACAGGGTAATTTAAGGCACTGATTAGACTTCAACTAAGACTCGATCATTCGAACTCCCGATCATGGTTGAAAAATAGGGTCCCGGTCCCTGAGTTTTCAAGTCCCGGTCTAGTGAAAAGTCCCGCTCCCGTTGAACCCCATTTTACACCATATGTGATCTTGATTTGGGCCACTTTTAGGCGTTTGATTTGATTGCTAATCAATTCCAAATTTACGATTTACAGATTTTTTTTAAATATTTACATTTTTAAGGCTTTTGATCTGGCCAAGTTCTCTTTCGACTCTTCAAACTGTACTCCCAGCTCAATGCAGGCGACAATCAAAACAATTCTTATTTGGTTCAAGCATTATTTGGACGTCATCATCCCCTCGGATCCCGAGCGATGTTTGAGAGAAGATGTAAATCCACCACCCGCCGCCGGAGGTCCATGGAATTTCATGTAAATCTGTGAAGTTTATGAGTGTATGTATGTTCGCATTTGTTCATTTGTTGTTGGACACCTAATTTTAAGTGTTTTTTTGAAACTATTTCCTCATTCATTGAATTTATACATTTCTGTGTTTTTGTCTAATGCGGACGCTAAAAATTTTTCTGATTTAAATTAATGCAAATAAATTATGCGTCTTTATTTAAAGTCAAAAAACTATACTTCAAATTTTAAATTTAATCAATGAGGTATTCAAAATTTATTCATGAAAATTTTTAAATTTGTTTGATTGCTGGCTTTTTTGCATGATCAAAAAATCACTGAAATCATTGTCTGGTGACTGAAAGCAGTAGAACTAATTTGTTTTTTTTTTGTTTAAAATTCATTATTTTAGTTTATATTGGGTCGTCCCGTCGAAAAAAATGTTACATATTCAAAGTCCTTTTTCTTGGCTTAGAACAAGCTAATAAATGAACTCGAATTTTGAATATAATTTTATCAAGTATTTTATTTATTTTTTTAAATGATTTTCTGGGTTCAAAAAAATGCGGATCATGATTCGGAACAAGTATTTGCGATGCTTCAAAAACTGAACCCTGATTCGTACACTGATCAAATTAATGGCATATCAAATAAAACGGGATAATGAAAATCAATTCACGGCATAAAACATTGCAATTTGGGCCAAAACATTATCGAAGGCTTAAAAAAGTCTTACGAATTTTCCGAATCCCATTTTCAACAGGATCACGGTCACAACAAATACAAATATGAAAATATTAGTATTTTTCGGAGGTTATGCCCACCCCAAATAAAATATGCTGGGCAATGCAATTTAGGACACACTGTAAAATGATTTTTCCATTTGGAATTCGAATTATAAACTCTTCACTTCAACCATTTATTTATTTAATGTATATGTCGCACCCGATTTGCAAAATCACCCGTTTTGACAAACATAGCCTAAACCATTTCAAACACGAAACTAAGTAAGGGATCCGGTCCTATACCGCAATTCGAAAAAGTTGGTATTAGGTTTCTATGTTCATATGAACATGTTCGAAACATCGAAGACATTGATTGGGGCCACTTTTAGGCGTTTGAGTTGATCGCCATCTAATCCAAATATTACAATTTACAGATTTTTAAATATTTACATTTTTAAGGCTTTTAATCTGGCCAAGTTCTCTTTCGACTCTTCAAACTGTACTCTCTGCTCAATTCAGGCGACAATTTAAAATTTGAATGTCATCCTTCCGTCCGACCCCGAGCTTTGTTTGAGAGAGGATGATGAAAGTGCAGCGTCCGGTGGACCATGGAATTGTATCTAGATTTGACAAGCTAATGAGTGCATGTTCACGATTCATGATTTATTCATTTGTTTAGATCATCAAATTTTAAAATAAGATTTGTCTGTAACTATTTGTGATTCCTATAGTTTATGCTTGCTGATCAAAATTTTGGTTTCAATGGGAAAAAATTTATATACTTAGCTTCTGTATTAAGAGCTTTTTAATGATATAAGTTATGCAGATATTAGCTGACTGTTGTATAAATTTTTGCATTCCGATGAATCATACGCGTACATTAAATGGACAAAGTCGACCAAATGGGCAGGGATTAATCATTATTATCAAAAACTGATTTTCATTTCTCACTGATTCTCTCGCATCCAATAAATATATTCCGATGGGATTGTTTGGTTATTTTATCCAGACATTTTATTCAATTATTTAAAATGCAAAAAAAAAAGCATATACCTTTTACTAAGCACTAATTTCGATACATTAAGCATAAAAAACACATTTTCCGCTTGGTTTGGAACTTCAACGTCGATATGCTTTTTTTTGCGATTTTCATGCCTTTTTTGACATTTGATGCCTTTTTCATACCCTTTTGGCGTTGACGTTTTAGTGAATTTTGTCCCGATTTGTTTAAAATTGACAAAAATCAGTACGTCTTATTAATAAGTACAACTGCGATCGCTGAAATAAAGCCCTCTGGGCCTCTATATTTTAACCCCTTTCAAGGGGGGGGGGACTTTATTTGGGAGGCTTTAATTTAGGAAGGACGGTAGTTCTCAGTCGCTTTTTTAATCGAAATCGCATACCATTTTAGTTAAAAAGATGAAATATTTATTTAAAGGATTTTTAGAAAATGAAAAAAATTCATTTTGCTATTTTCCTTATTTTGAGATTCGTTGTGTCCACAAACTGTGAGAACACTGCTGGATTGAACAGCAGTCAGACAGTAATTATTTATTTTATAAATAAATCCATTGGGATTAAATAATTATTTAGGGGATTAGGTAATATTTTATCCATAGGGATAAACAATCATTTTTGTTTCAAATAAATTAAGATTAAGATTTATCTTTCATATATTAATAAATCCAGGGGATAAAGTAATTATTATCTCTAGCGATAAAGTAATTATTTAGCTTTAGGGATAAGTCGGACTAAGTCTAATTATTTAGCTTAGAGATTAAACTCCACTAAAACAAGGACAATTAAGATGGCAGCGATTACAGTGCCGTCGACGACGACCACAACGCCGGCACCGACGACGACGACGACCACAACGCCGGCACCGACGACGACGACGACCACAACGCCGGCACCGACGACGACGACGACGACCACAACGCCGGCACCGACGACGACGACGACCACAACGCCGGCACCGACGACGACGACGACCACAACGCCGGCACCGACGACGACCACTACCACAACGCCGGCACCGACGACCACTACCACAACGCCGGCACCAACGACCACTACCACAACGCCGGCACCAACGACCACTACCACAACGCCGGCACCAACGACCACTACCACAACGCCGCCACCGACGACCACTACCACAACGCCGCCACCGACGACCACTACCACAACTACGTCGACCACGACGACCACTACCACAACTACGTCGACCACGACGACCACAATGCCATCGACGACTAGGGTAAAAAAAGATACGGATACGGCGCCGAACTAAACCAAAATTCTTTTTTACGGCCGAAACCTAAAGTAGGGGGCCAAAAAAACAGGCATGCTCTAAAAGCTGGATCCAAATTTTGGAAGGGGAGGGGGGGGGGGGGTTGATTCTCTGAGGAAATACGGAATACGGTAAAGTCAAGATACACATGATTTCTTTCTAGTCATGTTAGGCCAGTTTTGGTTTGGGTTCCGAAAAGTTGGTTCCGGTTACGGGTTTTTCGTTTCACCAAGTTACGGTTCCGACTTTTGTGAAAAATGCAAATATTGACCAAAAAGATCATTAAATTGAGAAAATGCCATTGGTTTAATCTAAATGCATAAAATTTTTCCCTTTGAATTTTATTCACTTCTAAAATGAACATTTAAACCTAATATTGATCAATTTGCCTTTTATAGCCATTTGATTGTTCCTTTTTAACAGCGCCTAATTACGATCCTTTCGCCACGAGTGCCATCCACAAAAATGTGTCGTCTGCCTATTGTCTGTACTGATCGCAAACGGTGCCTTCCCAAAATAATGGACCGCCAATACGCCAAATGCCAGCACTACCCTAACGATTCCCACCGCCTTCGATTGTCAAAGGTCAAAGGACGATTTGTCGTTCATCGCACTGCGAATGATCGCATTACTTCTCATTGTGAAATTGAACGGTCAACTGTCGCAGACCTGCTGAACGTGTTCATGCATGAGGAATTCGTTGCCAACTTGTCGAATGGAGCATTTGCAGAAGATTATGTGCGAGAAGAAAATGATAAATTGTGTCATAAGTAGGGTACGGATTTTTAGGTTTTTATCTTTTTTTTGCGGGTTGGTTATAAAGAGAGAAGCCCAAAAATAGCATTTTCTCCGAATGATTTTCGATTTAGAGCGACTTTATAGCACCTAAAATTACCTAAGCACCTATTTTGGCCTTTTTTGGGGTTTTTAGCACCTATTTTGCACTTTTTTGGTACCTATTTTGGAATTTTTAGCACCTCAAAATCCGGGCCCTACTCATAAGCCATAAGTTCCACTGATTTTTGGGTGACCATACCATTCATTCATCCCTAAGAGCCGTTTTTTTGTAAATAAATGAAATTTTGGCATGTAGTTCTAAGAATAAACAGATTTATCATGCAAATTTAAAACTTTTTTTTGTGTATGTGCACATCAGGGATGCAACCGGAAATTAAAGTCCGGAATTCTGAACCCAAAAAGGTTCGGAATTCTCATTAGTATCCTTGGCACACATGCCGAGTTTCTAGGTCTTTTTGGGGGAACTTAAAATAGTAAAACCATCGGTTGTTCCATTATACGTTGTTTACAAATTTTAGTTTGACTAAAATTTAAAACCACCCGCAAATTTTTTTCTGCTTATCCAACCCGAAATCCGACCCAATTTTTTCTCAAACCCCCGGAAACCCTGGTTACGGATACAATTAGAAGAATTGGTCTGTTTTTCGCGCCTTGAATCTTTAAATTCTTAACTTTACGGGTGGTGAGTCAGGCTGTGTCTTAGGCGCCGCCTGAAAAATTTTGGAATTTCCTCCCAAAATTTATATGAACTTCTCAAACTAAATAGCTAAAAAAATTCAAAAAATTTATTCGATCAATGTATTGTGTGTTGGGCCTGACAGAATTTACATATTTTTAAATATGATTTTTTTCAAAAAGGCTTCGCTTGTCTCAATAAAAATGGGCAGAAATTTGATTCAATTGAGTGCCATTCAATTCCCGTCACGGCTTCTTTGGTGCTTCTGCTGCTGCTGCTGGTGGCGGAGGGGGCGCTGGTGGCACAAAGCCTGCCGCCCTTTTGCCGTAGCCGCCCATGCCACCGTATCCACCGTAGCCCATGCCACCGTAGCCACCGTAGCCGCCGTAGCCCATGCCGCCACCGCCGTACATGTTGCCGCCACCGTACATGCCGCCTCCCATGCCCCCGTAGCCACCGCCACCGTAACTGCTGCCTGAAAAAGCAATTTTTGTCCATTATAAAAAACTGAAATTAAGAACCGGGGGCCAGAAAACCGGGGGCCCGAAAAGGGGCCAGAAAACCGGGGGCCCGGATTAAAACGGACCTTGCCCTACCCTAGTGGATATTGTAATTAGGCCAGTTGTGGACTATTGGGACATACCGTAATAGGGCCAATAATAGTATGCCTGACTGTTTCCAATCAAATTGAGCAACAATACGGTGACAAGGCAGACGGAGAAGCACGCTTTGATGGAGAGCATTTTCACTCAGAAATTGTGATTTTTCAAAAAACTAATTTAAAATTAAAATCTTTTAGGTTTGAATTAATTTGGCAATTTATTAGTACTGAATTGTAATTCCGTATTTTCCTAAGGGAGGATATTGCGGTTTTATTTGCGACCCCTTTCAAAGGGCGGGGGGGGGGCTCTATTATAGGGAAGAATGGACTTGACTTTATTATTATAATAAATGTTTCATTTCTTGGGATTTTTGATGGAGGAGGTTAACAAATATTCTTCTGCGTAATACTCTGTTCGCGCACTGTTTAAATATTGCGCCGCGGGGGCCAAAAAGTGCATGGCCAGCAGCCCGAGGAGACCCTCGAAAAAATGTTTTTGCAGCCGCCGCGCCAACTCAGCGGGGCGTCCAGTTTTTTTGCGGCGCATTGCTGTGAGTGAGTTAGGCAATGTCGCTGTTTATTATCATTTATTTATGTTGTTTACGCTTTCTCGAGGCCCCAAAATTTCTCAAGTGGCCAAAAAACATTGGCCCTATGCCTTGCGGGGCCACCACCCCCCTCCCCGGCTGTCGAAAGAATGATTTGCGGCACTTGACCCAAAAAACTCGTCGTCGTTACCCCTCCGCCGGGGATGCGCGTGAACAGTGAGGAAAAAGCGGCGGGACATCGGAGAGCAATGTTTGCCGGCTTTCGACTTTTGCCACCGATGGGGCTTAAAATAAACTGATTGATTATTGTGATGATTGAACCAAGCAGCCTCCGTTGGTGTGCCGTTGGCTTGGCAAGAATTGGACAAAAAAAGAAATGTGGGGGGACAAACATTCGTTGAATTGGCTGGCAATAAATTGGCCACAGATTTGGCACAATTTTTTGATCGAGTGGCTCAAATGGCCACCAATTCCTTACGGCATTCAAGTGCTTTCTGATGCTCTCCGCTAAATGCTGCTTCAACATGAATGAAAATAGGCTGCTTTGATGATAATGATTGATGATTCAGCACGGAAATTGTCAATTTTATGCGAAATAAGCAAAAAATAAAAGAAAATAATTTAATACCCCTCGAGGGGAACACTTTTATTTGAGGAGAGATGTTTTTTCGATTACAAAATTTTGTTCTTTTATTTTCAAATTCAAATATTTAAATAATTGCCTATAACACGAATGACTGATTAGAATATTCCATTTTGTTCTTCATCCAATCAATTTATCAAACATCCGGCTTCAATTTTTCAAGTTCTTGGCTTCGCGGTCTAAGCGTGGGGCCGGTGATGAATCGAACCAATGAAATCCATCGGCGATGCCTGCTCCTTTACCGCTGGCGCCGCCGGCGCCGATGAGTTGTCCATTTCATTGTTGACCTTGGCAGAGTCTCTGACGCATGGCGGCAGAGTACGCTCCCCAAGAATTTTCCAAAATTTCTCAAGTTCTTTCTGAAAAAATGCATGGTCAATGATCAATGATCATATTAGCCCTAAAACGTCTGAAGGACATTCTTCATTATTTTGAAATTTTTCAAATGGAGATATGCCTTCATTTACTTACCCTACTTATACTTACAAAACCTCCCCCCCTCCCCTTTTACGGAGGGCTTAAGGGGGATTTCCCAATCCGCCTCCCCCCTCTCTCTTTACGGGGAATTTCCAAATTCCCCTTTCTCCTTATGGGGCTCCCCTCCTTCCTTACGGGGTCAGTAGGCAGCACTGACGTCGGTTCAGCGCCAGGAGGAACGACCGCGGCCAGCAGCTGCAGGAAAATCAGCGTCCTGGCGAAGAACACATAGGAAAGACCGCAGTGGGACATGGTAAACGATGATTAAGCCAAAGCTAAGTGATCAGATAATTAAAAACAGTTCTGACTAAAAATCGAACATAATTTTAAGTGCCTTTTAAATCAAAAAATGGGGAAAGGGGACCAACTGCAGTATTACGGACAATATTGATGGCAGTTTTTTAATAGAAATGGCATCAATGGAGATTATCAACAGCTGCAGAAGGGGGGGGGGGGGGGGGGGAGAACAAATAAAAAAAAGAAAAAAAGGGGGGGGGGGGGGGGGGGAAAAAAAATGTGGGGGGGGGGGGGGGGGGGGG
>JAKKIK010001608.1:0-15233 GCA_024500135.1 Heterodera carotae | reverse complement strand
TGAAAATTGTGGTACCGGTCCCGGTCCCGGCTTTTCCGGTCCCGGCAAGTCCCGGTCCCGGTTTTTGTTAAAAGTCCCGGTCCCGCTCAACCCTAGTTAGCAAATTAGAATATATTTTTAATATATAATGAGCAAATTATTAAAAAAGTGACTGCTTCCAATCCAAATGGTGTAACAAATTTGGTCGGGCATTTTTTGTCCCAGAAATTCGCCGACATTTAATGTATCTCAAATGAGCGTGCGCAGAAACATCGCAATTTTTCACAGGAAGTTCAAGTGCATTAAGAAAAAGTGGCACTTCCGGCAGCAAATGCGTTGAATTGTGTCCGAATTTCCAAAAAAAAATTATTTCATTTTTAGTGAAAAAATTTTAAATCAGAATAATAAATTTGAAGTATGGAACTGTTTTTGTTTGAACCGAATGAGTACAAGCGATTGTACAACTGCAGCATGTACACCATTGATCAGATTCCATTGGAAAAACGTCAAAACTTTGTGTTCGGTTCACTATTCCTTTTCATTGGCATTATTTGTGAGGTAAATTCTTAAAAATTGGATTTTAATTCGCTTATTAATAAGCATATTTTTTTAATGTAGATTTTGTATGTGCCATGCATGGTTGCCATACGGAAGCACATGGACAATACATGTTATATGGTCAATTTAAGAAATACCGTATTTTCACCATTTGAAAGCCTCCCTCCATTAGAAGGTCCCCCTTCCATTTGACGGCCCCCCTTGTCGAGGATTGAAAAAATAGAAGGCCCGGGCCATCAAATAGAGGAATTTTTTTTACAAAAAATGGTCTTTTTATTAGGATAGGTAATACAAGAAATTTTTCAGCTTATGTTTTACATTTCAATAATGGACATGCTATGTTTGGCGGTGTGTTGCTTTGCAACAGGATATTTGGCTATTGTCGGTGCGGTGTTCTGCACTGCGCCAAGCTTCATCTACATTATGGGGGCATTTGGATTTGGTAAGCATTTAATTTTTTAAATTTTTTGAAAATTTAATTTTATCATAACAATAATCTGCTAAACTGGATCCTGACATGATATTCTAAGATAAATATACCTATGTTGAACTTGATTTAAAAATCACCCATTTTTAAATGAACATTGAAGTAGTGACCTCACCCTCCCCCTAGCGGTGGTTGGTGACCTTTCATGACCTTTCGTGACCCCCCATCCCATGGTGGGTGGTTTTGACCATGCCATCGCGAGGGTATTGGCCATGCCATCGCGTGGCTATTGATTGGACATTTCAGCGGTTGATGGGCGGGTGGGTGGTTGACCCTTTATCCTTTTGTGTCCCATCCTATAGCGGGTATTTTTTTGTGGCTTTTTAAATTAGAGAGTGTGTGGGTGGACATTTCGTCCCTGTGAGTGTGGGACAAGGGTTGTTTAGGTGTTGGCTGGCTGCATTGAGCTCGCCCAGTATTGTCAGTAGCATTTTCTTCTTCTTCCGGATGAAATGTCTAAGTTTCTTTAGTTTCGTCAGAATTTACAGTCTTGGTTGAGTTTTGACTGGCGTAGTGCGGTCTGATTTCAGTGAACATTCGACCAAGCCAGGTCGGAGTCGAATCTTCATCCTCTTCCACAAGTTCCATAGGGTAGAATCTATCTTCTCCATTGTCAGAGTGCTCAACAATGCACTGTGTGTAAGGGTTGTGAAGACGAATTCGGTGACGAGCGTAGAAGTGGGCCGTCACATTAATGTTAAAGGGACGTAGTATACGACCATAGGCCATGACATGTGCTGCCCCTTCACGGGTGATTCCATCAACAAAGAAGGTTTTTCGAAATCCATTTCGATCCGAATAAGTGGTACGCACTTTTTTACCCTTTAAAGCATTAAGAACAACTTCTCTGTCGGACGGGTGGATCAGTCTTTCGCGAAGAGATCGAATTTTGATGTTGAGAATTTGTGCATAGTATACACTAACAAGTGGCATCGTTGGGGTGTTATCAAACTGAGTTTGTTTAGCACCCTTTTATATGTCTCACTTTGACGGGTAACACCTAAACTTCAAAGGAAACGCCCAAAAATCCTAAAAAAGTTGTCAGAAAAGCAAACATGACCTACTTAGTTCGGGTATAAAAGGAACGTTTTTCTTGTCTGAAAAACTATTCTGAATAATAAACTCAATTTCATCCGAGCAACTTGAGGCTATGGTCCAGCTGCTTCAGCAGCAGCAGCAGCAGCCCACGCGATCTTGCTCAATTACGAATAAGGAGGAGGAACCGGAATCTGCACCGCCACCAGCAAAGAAAAGTGAGCACCTCTGGAAGCTAACCAAGGGCAAGTATCTGCTTACATTTTATCTATGCAAAGGTTGCCAGGAACGATTGTTCCACAGCGAGGACAAGACTGTGCGTCAGGGAGAACATGTATCCGTAAAAATTGTGCTCTGTCAAGGATGTGTGACCACGAACATGCGAGCTACTGATCTGCTTGCCCCAATGAGAAAGAAGGAGTGAGAGATCGAATTAACCAACACTCTTTTTTTTCAACAATTTATACTATTAATTTGCACATATAATAAATGTTGGTCTTGGTCGAGCATCAAATATTCTGGACCAGAAGAAACAAAATGCTGGGGCAGCATCAGCATTTTTTTGACCTTAGCGACGGCCTTTCAAAGGGGCCCTTTTTTTCGTTTGGTTACCATTGCAAAAAAAATAATATCCGCATCGGATTAAATGCTATAGCCAAAATAAGTCAAAAGTAGAGGTGACAATTGCTTGGCATCACCTCCTGTTATTTGAATAAGGAAAAGAAAGGCGGTGGAGGGGGGGGGGGGGGGGATCGGTGGGCTAAAAAATCTCGCCAAATCTTCTTCTTGTTTGTATAAGATGCAAAATGGTTCGTCCTAATGACATAAAAGGTGCGAATTTTGTTGGCATCTGAGTCGGAGATTGGTGCCATAGACGGTTCACAAAAAGGCTTAATCACCGCAACCACCTTCTGTTACTTACATAGAAAGTGAGGGAGGACGAGTCGGAAGGAATTTAAAAAGAATCAAAAATTTTGCCAAAACGTTTGTTTACATAAGGTTCCAGATCGCGCACCCCGCGAATCTGTGGCTGAAGCGCATCAACAACAGCGGCACGACCCCTCTGCTACGCGACAGCAGCATGCTCAAGGGTGCCAATGCGACATTTGCCTTAATAACCGCCGCCGTCTGCTGTTGAACCGTGCCACGACATCGGTGATGGAACAGAGTAGGCAAATCGAGGCAATAGAGCAGCACCGGGCAAATACTTCTACAGCTGAGCGCCGCAACACTGCAGCAGAGAGGAGCAATCCAAGCGTGGATTGTGGATGCCGAAATTGTGCCACAACCCGACGGCAGCAGAATGCGGCACCGAGCGAAACGCCAGGCACAAGCTAGCAACGGGCAGTCGGCCAAGCAGCAGCACCATCAGCAACAGCAACACAAAGACGCCAAAGGCAACAACAACAACAACAGCGAGAGAATGCAACTTCAATTAGCGCAGACAATGAACTCAGTAAGAGACATATTTATTTGGCAATTCGTACTTTTAGTGGATTAGTAGCACTTTTTTTCTAGATCCATGTGGATGCCACGAGTGGGCCTGTGCAACCTGTGATGAGGTCAGACGAATGAACCGATTGAGAAGACGGCAGGGACTGCCGCACGGACCATGCACTGTTGCTGAGGGAATGGCAGTACGGCAGAGACGCGAGGATGATGTGCGCTATGAACCACCACAAGCCCATGTAAGCTCCCTTTTTTTTGAATTTTTTTTGAAGATATGTGCTTATATTTTAAGCAGGGAGCCGTGGTGGCCAACCAACAGCAGCAACAGCACGCGCAGGGGGTGGAAGACCCGTGGGCTGTCCTTCAAGTACGGCTTCGCTGGAACAGTGAATGTGTGATCTGCTTGGATGCTGCACCGACATGCTATGCCCCCTGTGGACATGTGGCACTTTGTGTTAGCTGCGCGGGGGAGCTGGTGCGAAAAGTTTTATTTTTGCAATGCAACAACATTTGTGAACAAAAAAAAAAGTGCAAAATGAATTATGAACCCTTACTCATTTTGGCCTCACCATCACCCGTTTTTCAAACGATGTTAACTTTGCGTGTGCTGATCTTTTGACCGCATCAGATGTTCCTGGGCGAAAGCAAATGTTCCGTTTTTTCACACTTATTTCTCCTAGCTTTTCCGCTGCTAAAAAGAAAAAAATTGGTTAAGATCCAGGGAGGGGGGGATGCCTACTTTGCTGAAATTGTGGACTATCTGTAAACAAGTCCAAATGCTGCTGGCAGATTGGGCGACCATTTACCCAATCGAACGCAGACTCAATGGCCGCTCGGGCTTGAAACAGGCCTGCCATTTCAAGTCCCAGCAGGTCCTCACTAAGGGACCAACTATCGTTATTCGGATATCCTACAAAAAAAGGCAAATTGGGACCTTGGTAAAAGTCCATAGATGAGTTTGAGTCAAGTTCCTATTGCACCCATCCCCTCCCCTCCAAAAAAATTTTTTTTCTGACTTTACAAAAAAAAAAGTTCTTGGGTGAAAGGACTGATGACCAACCATGTACACTTAGAAAAGCCCAAGCTCTGCACACGCATCCGGGTGTGATAACTCGGGACTTTTCCAGGTGCTGCATATTGGCGACCAGTGGTGGATTAAGACTGATCACGGAGCACAGCAATCCCAGAAACGCCCAAGCTCTGCATGGGCATCGGCCACGATAACTCGGGACGTCTCCGGGGTAATGTTGTGGTGGGTGACTAGTGGGGATGGAGACCTTACTAGTGTCCGCTTGCTCAGATAGAATCCAAGATATGGCCCAAGAGTTTTAAACAAAATTGATTTACAATCGGCATCTTTTGCGACCGCTGCGACCGCTGGAGGAAGCGCAGAGAATTTGCCAAAAAACTGAGAAAAAAACAGCTTAAAAATTGCTTTACGCAATTCAGATCCGGGGGTTCGAATTTGGACAAAAAAAATGTTGGATAGTGATCACCGACCTCCCCTCCCCTTTTTTTTAATCGATTATGAATGTTCGACCCAAAAAAAAAATTTTACCCGTTCACCACGTTTTTTTCGAATTGCTCGGTTCTTACTCTTCTTCACCGCCTTTTCTTTGCGCTTCGGCTGATTTTGGACTTCATGTTGTTGATCATCATCGTCGTCTTCAGCCGCCTCATCAGTGACAACAACAATTTGGCCTTCGTCGTCCGCCGCCGCAACTTCATTGTTCGCCCTAGCGGTGTTGCAAACGTTGTTTTGGTCCGCCCTGCCGCCACCTCGTCCAATTGGTCCACTGCGCCGTTGTAGCCATTTTGATTTGTCACAACGTGCACACAAACTGTTGCAGCCGCTGATGCTGCCTTCCTTTTAACTTGCCGTTTCCGCTTAGGCTGTAAAAAAAAATTAAAAAAAACACACACACACATATATATAGACAAAATCCTTGTATTTTTATAAATTTAAAAATTGAAAAAAAAATCTTCTACCTTTGGGCTGTGTGCCACTGAACGGCTCGCCGCTGGCACGCCTCTGCCCTCACCATCAATGAAGTCCACCGCTGCCGCCACCGCAACTTCATTGTTCGTCCAGCGACGTCGTCGCAAACGTTGTTTTGGTCCGCTGCTGCATCGTTGTTCGCCCCAACGTCGACGCACACTTCGTGTTGGTTCGCCGCTGTCGCCGCCGCCACATCGTTGTTCGCTCCAACGACGGCCAAATGTCGCTTGCTTGTGCCTGTACCACCGCTGTCTCTGCTTTGACTGAAAATGACACACATTCATTATCAAATTATTATTTACAAATAAAAAAATAAAGTTATTACCACACTTGGCCGGGTCCACGTGAGCAAACTGTTGGCACAATTTTGGCCGCCGTCATCCTTTGCACTCGTGCCAGCTTTTGTCACGTCACTCTGAGGATGCTGATGAAAAAAAGATAATTCTCTATTAAAAAGAAGAAAGTAAAAACAATTTTTTTTCCTACCATCGGACGTGCACACATTGTCATCAGTTTCTTGCGCTTCGGTTGCGGACACGCCTCATCATTGCTGCTGCTGGAACTACCAAGCGGAGACGGAAAACGCAAATTCTGAAGAAAAAAAAAGAATAATACAATTAAAAAGAGAAAAAAAACAGAAATAAACTACTTTTGGTTTGGGTAAAACCGCAGAAAGAGGACGTTTCAGCGGCATTATAAAAAGGTCTAAACAAAACACAAAATTTTTTTAATGTACAAAAGGCCCTTTCCTAGCCGTTTCTAGAAAAGGTGGATGCTGGATGAAATGTAAATGCATCCTATGTATTTTTTTATTCCAAAAAAAAAACGAATCAATATTAGTGGGTCCATCCATCATTATTCATCGACAAACTTTTCCTCTGGCAAGGCAGTATGTGCATCGGGGGGTCAACGATGGAAAGAGAGAGAGAGAGAGAGAGAGAGAGAGGGAGGGAGAGCAGTGGTCAAAATGTCCCACACTCACAGGGACGAAATGTCCACCCACACACTCTCTAATTTAAAAAGCAAAAATCCCCCGCTATAGGATGGGACACAAAAGGATAAAGGGTCAACCACCCACCCGCCCATCAACCGCTGAAATGTCCAATCAATAGCCACGCGATGGCATGGCCAATACCCTCGCGATGGCATGGTCAAAACCACCCACCATGGGATGGGGGGTCACGAAAGGTCATGAAAGGTCACCAACCACCGCTAGGGGGAGGGTGAGGTCACTACTCATTGATGAGTTTGTCAAATAAAGTGTTTGCATACGCCAGTAACTTCAAATTGTTTTTAGGCATTTTGAACGAGTCTGTAGAATTTCCGGTTCAATGTTGATCCGAATATGTTAAAAAAAATCATACAAACTTTTTCGGAATTTAAATCTGTTTATTTGTCTGTTCAATGTTTTGAACATGTTCATATGAAAACACACAGAAACCTAAAATCTGACACCCTTGTCCCGTACTTAGTTTTTTAATAGCTTACGTCATGTTTGTCAAAACGCACCAATAATATTAGTTTAATTTTTTCCCAGCAAAAGGATTCCGGACTTATCCGGAATTTTTTAATTGTATCCCGGGGGTATTATAATAGGAAATAGAGTAATTTTCCAAAGAATAGGTGGTATTTAGAGATTTTTGGCTGAATATTGACCAAAAACTTTCATTTTTATCAATGGCCGAGTGCTTAGTGTTGTATGTTTTACAGGTATGATTGGTGTGGGTTCGAATCCCTTTTTAAATTGTTTTTTTGTGACTTAACCTTCAATTTTTAATTTAGGAAGGAAATACATATTAAATTTCTCTCATATCTTTTCGATTTTTTAAATATTTTTGGGGGTGAAAACAATTCCGTATTAGATTCAATTTTAAAATTGAATTTATAGGCTGTCTTTTTATAACAAATTTCCATTTTATCAAAATATTGACTTTTAACAAATCTGATTGATTTTTTTTCGCTTCACATTAGTCCCGGTAAAAATCCGCCCGCTTTAATAAATAGCCTATAAAATTTTATAAAAAAAAGACAAAAAAATTAATTGACATTTTAGAAAAGTAAAGCATAATTTGAGAAATTTTTTAAGAATTAAAGATTTTATTGATCTAAAAAAAATCCGGATTCCGAATTGTCCGGAGCCGGACCTTTTTGGGTCCGGAATTCCAGTTTCGGATTCCTGACTTTTTTTTTGGGGGGGGGGGTCCGGAATTCCGGGTTCCGGACTTTCATTTTCGGCATCCGGTTCCATCCCTGATACCTACCTATAAGTGTGTTTAGCTTTATGGGTCACTGAGACAACTGCTGAGATGTTTTTGGCAACAAATCGTTGCGTGGAATTGTGTTCAACATGGCTGACAGAGCTACTGTTTCAGGGCAAACGAATTTATTTGTGGCTGGTGAGTTTGAAATTTAAAAAAATAGAAAAGAATTACGTAAAATTTCAGATTTTTTCCACCTTGTACGGCTTGTACGTCTTCATTTTCACCAAGCCGCTCTTGTTCAGCGGCATGTATCTCACTTGGTTCCTGAACCCGCACATTGGCTACATCAATGACACAACTACAATAGTCTGAATTAGAGTTTAGCGGGACCGGGGCGGGAAATCCCGGTCTCGGATTAGGGGTTTGTTGTCAAAAAGGGTTCCCAAAAAAGGCCGGTTTTCGTTTCGGTTGACCGATATTCCCAACCCTACTAGCAAACAGTAAAAGTTTTTTCTACCCAATTTTCAATGGCTTCGCAAATCCGTTAGGAGCCCAATTTTTTGGCCATTTTTGGATTAGCAAATTGATGTCAAATTGGGTCTTTTTGTCGAATTAATAAAACATAAATTTTTGGCCGTTGTTTAAATACCTAGCTTCTGCTGCTCTTAGTCTAAATCTGTAGTTTGGACCAAAGGCCAATTAATACAAAGTTTTGATCCAAAAAAGTGGCCACTGATGAGGGATTAGTGTCTTATGCCAGAGGTCTGATGAGATCAGATACAATTGTAGTCCGTCTCATCAAGTTTTTTTTTCTCATATGTATATTTATGTTTTTTTCCTCATATATTTATGCACTACACCATTGCCCCTACTTTAAATAAAACGTTAATAAATACAATACATATTTAGTACCGTAACAACGTGATGTCAGTGCATGATATCATCGTGATTACGGTACTGCCCAGCATTTACTTGTTTTTTGCGTTGATTGTCTTCATCAAGGGTCGCATTGTAAAGAATGATAATGTTAGCCCACCATCAATGGTATCTCAGAAAAAGGTATGTATGTATACTCAAAAAATATTTTCGGATTGTTTAGATATCAAAAAAAACCAATAAAATAATAATAAAAGTAATTAAAAAATTAAAAAAATCCAAGATTTAGATTTTCATCCAAGTTTCTCTGATCAGCAGTGTGAATGCGATCACTTCAGCCCTTTATGTACTTATGCAATTTGTGCCGCTCAGTGATTTTTTGTTGGTCAGCGGTCAATTGTGTTGGATTATGGCACATGGTATTACGAATAAATTTTAACAAAAATTTTTGTACATTTCTAAATTAATGTATGCCAGACATGGCAGGTCTGGGGGGAAAGCGGATGGTTATTTTCAGGAAACCGAACTGAGAATAAAAATTCAAATTTTCAAAACGGTAAAAACTGTATTACAATAATTGGGATGGATCAAATGTATTAAAGCCTTTTTAGTAGAGACCGGACAACCGAAAAAAACCAAAAAACTGAAAAATTTCTCGGTCGGTTTTTTTCCGAAAAAACCGACCGGTCCGGTCTCTACTTTTTACCATGTTTTGTTAGGTCAGAGGTTGAGTTAAATTTGTTTTAAAAATAGGAATTCCGCCAATCATCTACTTGGTGTTCACGCCATGATGTGTACACCATGCTTGTACGTCCGCTTGCCGTGATGCTGCCATGCATTACCATGCCATCACATCAATCCTCGGTGATACATCCTTTGGGCGCAGCAACTAGTGTCATCGCAATCAGTCGAGTTGTGACAATAAAATCGACCATTCCATAAATGAATAATGTGAAAATCGGCACTTTTGAAGGTAAAAGAAGTGATAAAAATGTAGCAAAATAGAATTGATTCGGAATTCAATAGATGTTTTCAAAGAATTTTTTTTACGTCGATTTTTATATTCGAGATGCATTGTTTGTTCACATTCGTCCAAATTTCGAGAGCATTAGTGCATGTTTGAAAAAAATCGGATTTAGAAATATTTTGTCAAAAGCTTTGCCAAAAGTTTTATCGTGTATGTATCATTAAAATTAAAATGTTGATATCTCATCAAAGGTTAGTAGCAAAATAGGAAAAGTTTGTGCTGTGCCTGATAAAGGAATTAGGATGTGGGGAGAAAGTTAGATAAATGCCATGGGGAAGCGCTGAAGGGTACAACCGTAGCTCAGTTGTAAGTGCAGCCTACGGCGGGTTTGGTGGAGGTGTAGGTTCGAGTCCCATCGGGCGCGTAACCTTTTGTGTTCTACATAGCGCCCCGGGCAAGCGGACTTTTGCCGCTGTTGGCAATATCCACAGAGTTAAAGGCAAAGCTCCAAATTTTGACCTCCAAAAAAAACCCTATTTGATAGGTAAAAATTTTTAGGCTTATTTAAAGAAGAAAATAATGGATTTTAGTGACCATTCATTGGAATTAAGAAAAATTTTGTTGATTGAAAAATTGAGTGCAGCCCTCTATTTGAAGGTCCGTTTCCATTTGAGGGCCCCATAGAGGAAATACGGTAGTATTTAAGTGTCCTTGGTCACAATTTGTTGTTGTTAGCATGCTTAATGTTGCAGCGGCGCTGACATTGGCACAACTTGATTTGCGTCAGCCCTGTTAGCATTGGCATTTATCGTTTTTGACACATGGCGACTGATAGACAATGTGGTGGACAGTTCGGGTGGCACAGTGATGCATGGGAATACCACGGCAAGCGGACGGACCAACATGATGTACACATCACGTCGAACAGTTTTGTTAAGCACCAAATAAATGATGGGCGGGATGCCTGCCAAAATTAGTGGGAAATTTAAAAATGTTTAAATTTTGTTGAATTACAAAAATGTCTTGGTTATTCCCCGATCGACCACGACTTCCAACGATCTTTTAACATTTTTGGGTACTCTTGTCCGATATTGATCCCACGACATGGCGCCAACCTGCGCCGGTCTCCAAAATGCCATCCTAACAATTGCCGGTCCCAGAATGCCATCCCGAGTTTTTTTCAAACAGAAAATAATGAATTTTTTGTAAATTGGTAAGTATTATGGCATCCAAATTCTTCTCGAGACCGAGTCTTGAAAGCTAGTCTCAAGATTGAGTCCAAGACATGACGATGCGACCCCAAAAACAGCGACTGCAAAATTATTCCTAAGTAATACCACGTACCATGTGCCAAAATCCAACATAATTGTCCAAGAATGATCAAAAATTCGCTGAGTGAAACAAAGTTCATGTACACATAAATGGCAGCAGCCATTGCATTTATGCTGCTGATCAAAATCACTTGGATGAATATCTAAAAAAATTTTTATAAATTATAATTTTAATAATTAATTATTCGATACAGGCCAGTATCAAGAGGGAGGAGGGGAAGGAAGGGGGGGGGGAGGGGGGTGGGGTGAATTCCCCACCCTCCCCCGAAATGTGAAAAATTTGAAAACCCCAGCAAAAGGAAGGAAAATTTGGGAAAATTTGCACATTTCCACCCCCCCCCCCCCCGAAATAGGAAAATTTTACTTTTTAAACTATTCCCCCCCCCCCCCGAAATAGGAAAATTTTACTTTTTAAACTATTCCCCCCCCCGCGTAAAAAAAAAATTAAAAATTTTCTATATACGGGATTGATCCGATATGATATGCCTTCTTTTGTGAAACACGTCCAGTGTCTGTACGAATTGTCTTGAATTGGCGCCCCTTCACGAACAGAATCATTGCAAATGTGAAATAAGTGCTTGTGAGTACAGTAATCACAAGATAGTTGTGCATTGTATGAAAATCGTTGCGATACTAAAATTTTTTTTATGTACATAATTTTTTTAAGTATTCAAATTATCCTTAAAACTTTTTTTTAACCTATCCACTATTGTGAGAAAAAAGAAAGAATATTTTTTATAATTGTTAATCAATTAATAGTAGAGTTAGATATTTTCAAATCCACCGGGCCGGGCTGACTTTTTCAAAAACAACCGGGTTCCGGGCCCGGCCGCTCCCAACCCTGATAACCCGGTCAACCCGGTTTTTTCCAAAAATCACCGGGCCGGGTTGCCGGGCCCTGCAAAACCCGGTACCGGGCCCGGCTCTAACTCTAATTAATAGTATGTAGTTTAAAAGTGCACGATGGAACACACCTTCGTAAATTCATGCCCTAGCTAGGCATGCAAAAAGGGCAATCATAAAAAATTGGACCCAGTATTAGCTCCCAATATGATGAGATTTTTTTTAATCCCGGTATACGACTTTTTTTCTAGATTTTTTGTGCATACGTATTCTTAAAATAAAGCCCCGGGAAGCTCTATTTTCAACCCTCCTCAAAAAAGGGTTTTATTTCAGTGGGGCTCTACATCAGGGAGGCTCTATTTTATAGGAATTACGGTATCTTTGCATGTTCCTGCTATTTCAAATACCACTTACACTTGCATCATAGTCGGTGATATAGCCAAAGTGTGGGTTAAAGAACCAAGTGACGTATATGCCGCTGAAGATGATTGGCTTGGTGCAGATGAAGAAGTACAAGCCGTACAAGGTGGGGAAGAGCTGGATTTGTGCATTAGTGACCGCCGGGATCGGGATCCCGGCCGAGATTTTCCCGGGATCCCGATCCCGGGTTTTTTGATTGAACAGGATTTAAACCGGGACGGGATTTTTGGCCGGGATCCCGCCCGGCCACCATCTTGAAATCCCGGTCCCGCTCCCGGGTTTTTAAGTCGAAAAACCCGGAATGCCGATTGGTCTGTGTTTTAGTTTCTGCCTCTATATCTGGAGTGGTTCTAATCCCTCGTGTTGAAAATGGTTTCATACTTTTTTTTATGCCAGATAAATAAATGTTAAAGTTCCTCGTAGCTTTAAATTTAAAAAATCAGCACCAACTTATAAGATTTTTTATAAAATTATGGTTGTTTATTGCCCATTTCCGAATAAATTCACTTAAAAAATCCAATTAAATTGTGAAAAAAAATTTCCCGGCAGCGCCTGGCACCGCCTTCCCCACCACGTGCTTTACTGTATAACAGCGCCAAAAAATCAAATTTACGTGGAAAATTTTACCGCGTTTATGCAATTTTTGGGAAAGTTTACTTGTCAAAATCCGAATAAATTTGTTAAAAATTTTTTGGCCACACAACAAGTTTTGCTGTTTACCTAAGTTCAATACCCAAAAAAAAAAATGTTTGCGGCGAGTAGTATTTCAATGGATCTTTTTATTCTATTTTATGAGATTTAACGATTATCTGTTTTTCATTTTCACAAAAATTTGATTTTTTAAAATCCCGGCCGGGATCCCGGGTTTTTCCATCAAAATCCCGTATCCCGGATTTTTTGATGGGCCGGGTTTTAAACCGGGACGGGATTTTGGCCGGGATCCCGGGGCGGGATCCCGCCCGGTCACTTTTTTGAAATCCCGGTCCCGGACCAGGGTTTTTTGATTTCGCCGGTCACTATTGTGCATATCAAATTCAAATTTAAAAACGCGAGCATTTGTCTTTTAAATGTTTGGCGTTCCGTTTTTTCACATTAATTTGAATTGCCCACTCACTTACCATCCATAAGTAAATGCGTTTGCCATCAAAGAGTAAACGTGCCAACCGGGGGCTGGCAAGTTCCAAGCAACGATTAACTGCCAAACTCATCTCAGCCACCGTTTCACAGCCCCACAATGCTATTGTTTTTTTTAAATTAATAATTTGGAACTTATATACCTAGTTTAGGGTGTACGAAATTTTCGAATTAAAAAACTTATTAAACATGTGTACAAGTTTTTTTCTGGGCTCCTGTACGATGAAGCTCCGAAAAAACATTTCCCGTGAAATGAAATCCCCATTTTGGTACTTTCCCAGCCAAAAATGTAGGAAAGGGGTAAATCGATTTGTGATAGAAATGAATACTTTGTAAAGATGGATATTTTGACTTTTTGTTCGAATTTGGATCCGGGTTTCGGAAATGGTCCAAATGAATGCCGGGTTCATGGTCAGCAGACCAGAAATATCTGAAAACATATTTAAATAAGTTTTTTAAATTCGAAAATTTTGTACACCCTTAAGCTAGGTATATAAGTTCAAAATTTTGAGCAAATAATAAAATGTAAATTTATTTAAAAAAAATTTCACACCAAGCCCAAATGCTCCGGCAACATAGATAAAGCGAGGTGCCGTACAGTAGACCGCACCCAAAATTGCTAAAATCCCTGTTGTGATCGCATTCATTGTCAAACATAGCATGTCCGTTATTGAAATGTAGAACATGAACTGAATTGATGAATAGGGTTATCTTGTTTCTAATACAAATTACCGTATTTCCTCTAATAAAAGCCTATTCTAAATTGAAAAATAAAAGCCCCCTTCCCCTCCATTTGAAGACCCCCTAGACGAGGAGTGAAAAATAGAAGGCCCGGGCATACAAATAACCGTGCAAATTCAATATCCGTCTGTGTCCCGGTATTGAAAAATACGGTAATAACATAACTACAATAAATGGATAGGTGAAAAAAAAGTTTAGCTTACCATATAACAGGTGCTGTCCATGTGTCTACGGATCGCAATCATGCATGGTATGTACAGTAACTAAATTTTAGGCAAATTATTTCTGTTCCAAATTAATTTTTTAAAAAAATACAAAAAAACATTTGTACCTCACAAATAATGCCAATGAAAAGGAATATTGAACCGATCAAAAAGTGTTGGCGTTTTTCCAATGGAATCTGATCAATGTTATACGCGCTGCAGTTGTACAATCGCTCGTACTCATTCGGTTCGAACAAAAACAGTTCCATTTTGCAATTGAATAAATAACAATTTCCTAAACTAACCAACAGATCAACAATTAATTTTTTGGAGCAGTGATTTAGGAGGTGGTCATTGTCAAATCAAAATTATTAGCTTTTGTCTGAGGTCGATTTTATCCTTGAAATGCTTTTAAATATTTTGTCAACTTAATCAAGCACCTAAACCCTGTGAAGTAAATTTTTAAAACGACCCAACACTAGGGTTGTCGGTTTGAGACCGAACCGAACCAAAAAACTAAGAAAATTCGCTTTTGCATATTGGTTTCGGTTCGGTTAACCGAATTTGTCGGTTTCGGTTAACCGGATCGGTCGGTTTCGGTTCGGTTTCGATTCACCCAAACGGCCGGTTTCGATTTCGGTTCAGTCGGTTCAGTTTATAAATTTCTATAAACCGACATAACCCTATCCAACACACAGAAATAATGACGAGAATTGGTGAGAAACGGGAGAAATTTTTAAATACCTATTAGGCACTCTATATGTAATTCGATCGTTGGACCGGAATCCCTCTGAATCAATTAGGTACATATCTATCCTCAAATAAGTTCGAAAATTAATTATGAACTTTATTCAAAATTTAATTATAATTTATTGCATAAATTGTATTAATAAGAATCGGAAGATATAGGTATGTAGTAGTGCTGTTCGAGACCGAAAATTTCCCGAGACTCGAGACTCGATACCGAGACCGAGACTTGACCCCGAGACTCGAGACCGATTCCGAGACTT
>JAKKIK010001607.1:0-15234 GCA_024500135.1 Heterodera carotae | reverse complement strand
CCCGGTTTAAATCCCGGCCCACCAAAAAACCCGGGTTACGGGAGCGGGATCCCGGGAAAATCCCGGCCGGGATCCCGCTCCCGCCGGGCACTACTATGGACAATACAAAAAGAGTTACCAAATTTAATTTGTGCGCAAAGCAGTCAATCGATTTTAAACCAAGACTGCACAAACTTTCACCATTACTTCGGCTGCATCTCTCAATACAACGAAATTTTTTTTTCTATTTAGAAATAATTTAGTACTCCGGTTATCTATTCCTTTATGATTGGCGCATTGTGTCGTCTGTTAGTAAATTTTGGGCTATTGACATAACACCTGAAAAGTCGAAAACGATGTTTTTGAATTAGGCTCTCCGAAAACTCAACGAACGAGCGCTTAAAACCGATAACCCCGCGGAAGGCGGAATGTATCGTACATTTCCTATGAAAATTGGAAATGTGGTGCTGCTCTCACCATATGAAATTCCTGGCGCGATGTACACATTTGTTGCATGGCTCAATGAAGAAGCAGCACAGTGCACGGACATCATATCCTTCGCCGTGAATGCGCACCATAAGCTGGTAAAAATGAATTGAAACGTTAGCCATTTAAAAGCTGCGAAAAAAAGGCTCCACGCCAACTGGACAGTAGACAATTGCAGCTACAGTTCGGCAGTGATTTATACAATTCGTCAGCGACAGTTCGGCAGTGAATAAAATTAAAATCACTATTATTGTCCTAGCCTTATGGTTAGTGCAAAAACATGTGCAACAAAAAAATCTCAAGGTTAAAGCTAGTCAATCTCAAGCTAATAGGTTAACCAGGCACAAATAGTTTTAATAATGAAAAGTTGTTTTTATCGAGATTAAGGACTATAAATTTTTTCAATTCGAACCCGGAGATGTTTCACTTGCGTTGAGTGCCTGTTAATTTTATTGAAATTCGTATCCACTGCCACATTTCGCTGACGAATAAAAATTAAAATTTACTGTTGTAATAAATGAATGTGCAAGAATTATTGACGGAAATACATTAGTTTTAAAGCAATAAAAGCCAAAACGCACCACGGAACAATTTAATTGATAAATTATTTGGTATCAGTCGATAGATCAAAAGCAATAAATTCATTTATCGTCATTTCGGCACTAGTTAAGTTCCATGGTTAATTGGACAACTGAGTCCTACAACGAAAGCCTAGGGATAAGCTGAAGACTAGGCACTTAGCAGAAGCCATGAGATTAAAATTTTATCGCTAATATATGACCAAAATAGTGTTTAATAACAGGTGACCATCCATCCTTTTTGCGATGGAAATGGGCGGTCAGCGCGCCTTTTGCTCAATGCCATTCTTAAAAGAGATTACCACGCCCGCCGCCGGCATTCATTTGTCAGCCCATCCAAAAACAAATTATGGCATAGGTATGCTTAAATGATGCATTTTGGATATTCATTTGATTTGTGGTCCATCAATTCAAAAAATAAAAGAAAAGAGAAATTAAGTACAAATTAAATTGTTTTTAATATGAAATATTTTCAGGATTTAAAATGTTTCCGCGTGATTTCATTGGAATATCATTTTTAGTAGAGGAGGCATAAACGGGACACGCCTTGGAAAAGCTATTGTTAAATCCATTTTTGCTTTTCTCGATTGTTTTGAATATATTATTTTACCAAATAAATTTTATATTTTTAAAAAATCATTTATAACGCCTAAGGGCGGCGCCGAAACTAACCCGACTCGATTAAACTTCATCCGACATAAGAGGGCAAAAGTGGTCATGTAATAGTGTCATTTTCGTGGTCAATTACGTTCTACCAAAAAATATCCTTATTTCAGCTCTTGCGGATTTGAAAAAAAAAGATTAAATTTTAGAAATGTCGAATTAAATATGTACATAGCAATTCCTACATATTCTTTTTCATTTGTTTAGATGAAAACAAAAGAGAATACCAAGAACAGTTCTGACCAAACACCTTCAACTTCGTCGATGTCTTTGGTCCCCGAATTGGCTCCGCTTGCCCCGACGGTTTCGGCATAAATTTACAAATGCAGTGAAATTGATTTTTTTTCAGACCATTCAATGCGGTCAGTTCACTTACTCTCAGGCACGCCAATGCCTTTCCGACTCATTAATTGAGGAGGTGACCGAACAAGTGCACATCACTTTGGTGAAATTTTTTTCCTCCATTCACTTGCTCTAAAGCTAGGGTCATTTTGTAGACTGCCAAGATAAATTGGGGTACTTATCCCGCCTGGCATACAGGGTTTTTTTGTGGTGCTGATTACGAATCCGCCTATCAGTGAAGGTGAAAAAGCAAAAACTGAGGTCGTGATCGGCATCTCGAAAAAAAGCGTAAGAAAAAAAAAATATTCGAGGGGTGGTGGAAGGGTATAAATATCAAAAGGGATGGCAACACGCTGGCTATGTGGAGAAAGCGGTCCGTCGTCTGATGGGCGAAATCGTTGGCCATTACAGACCGAAGTTTGTTGACCTTTTTCTTAATGAAAACAATGAATGCCTTTAGGATCGATGCCGTCCCAATTGCTGTCGGAGCAATCAAATTCCGCAAGCCAATTTTCATCATTGAGGACCACAATTGTGTGCATGTGGACGTCGACGTTCGAATGATTGTGTTAAGGTGAGTGAAGAAATTGGTATATATATAATTGTGTAGAAATCTGACATCCATTACGACCAATTTCCTTACCCCAGACTAGAATTCGAAAATTTTCAAAAACCAGATTTTATCAAAGCAAGTTGCTGAAATGTATATTTCGTCACTATTTGTTGCTATTTTGAATGCTATGGTTTAGCGCTTGTGCTTTTTGAAATTTTAGGGCGAATTTTAGTTCGGGGTTTTCTTTCTTTCGAGATTTAAAGAGCGTTTTGTTAGAGCCAGTCCCGGCGAAGATTTGCTTTCCGGACAGCAGCGAGAGATCACTGGCACCGCACGAAGAGTCATCGAAGGCAAACTGATCAGTGGCACCGCCTACGGCTGTCTTGGATTGGTGGGTGAAATTTGTGACGAGGTAAAATTAGATACAATATTTGCTTTTTACAGGTATGTTCGCCCGTTATCCCTGGCGTGAAGGCCGGCGATGTGTTTAGGGCGCGCTTTCTTGGCATTCAATACCAAAAAAACCTCTGCCAAATCCGCGCAGCGCCCATAAATGTCACGAAATTTTGACACCGAATTTGGCAACTCTTGAATGCCCTTTTCAAGCTCCGTGGTTTAAAAGGATAAATTGCATATTTATTGTTCATTCCAGTTAAGATTCACAGATGAAAAAAATAATAAAAGACAGCGAAGATGTTGGATTTGCCTTTATGATGGTAAAAAAGGGCCGTGGGTTCCATCACACAGGCAAATAAAAATAATACACACATACAAAGTGCATTTCCACGCAACAAAAAAAAAAATGGCAAAGTGTACAATGCAATGCTCAAATGTCATTTTATAGTAATTCTAGAAATTTGTTTTTTTCTATTTAAAAAATGTTGGGTCATCAAAATGTGTAAAATGAACATAAATAGTTTGGAGGGGCGGGGAATTTGCGCGAGTTGTGAAGACAAGACGTTGTGCTGGTTGACTGTTTGATTTGTCCGGAACATTCTCTTCCTCCATCGCCTGCGGTGTCCCTTCGCCGCGTTGACTTGACATTCACTCCTCCACAAATATTTTCATTATTGGGGGGTTGTGGTGGACGGCGCTGGGATGGGCACGACAATCTTAAGGGGTGGGGCATCAATTTGTTTGGTCCGCGCGGTGTATCGTTATTTTACCTCCACGTAAGTGATGGGGAAAAAGCCGGTCCGTCCGTCCAATGTGCCCTCGAACCAATGCTCGTCAATTTGCGAGTCGAGTTGAATCAGTTGACCCTCTGAAACAGCGAATGTGTTGTATTAGTAAATGGAAATTGTAAACATGAATGAGGCATTAAATTATGGGTATTTTAAATGGGTTTGAAGTGCAATATAACCTAGAAAATGCTTTATCTCGAAGGGCTTTTCCTTGGGGCTTCAATCATTTTATGGAACATTTCCCCTTATTAAAGGTGAAACTCGTTCGTACCCTTGAAGTCGAGTTCGCCCGGGTTCAGTGCCTGGAAGTCGTACAGCGCCTTGCATTTGCCCTTTTGAGCAGTGACCGGTGAAGCATTCGGATCAGAGGAGCCCGAAGGGTTATGGGGGGCCGGTGACGAACCACCGCCGTGGTTGCTCGTCGCTGCGTTGGCGGTAGGCGCCACTGGTCCCGAGATGGACAGACCCGCCAAACTGTTCCTCCCAAAATCGTTGGCGCTAAAAGTCGGACAAATGTTTTTAGGGACAGGGAATGAATTAAAGCAAATAAAAATTAAACTGACGAGCTGATCGAGTTCAAATCACTGCGTGAATTGTTTTGTCGGTCGATCACCGGCCTCGGCACGTGCTCCATCCGTTGTTTCGCGTTCGACTCGTCCACTCTTTATTTAAGGAAGGGATGGACTTTCAATTTATGGCACAAAAAGAGGGAACCGATTGTCACAATTAAATTCAGAAATCGAACTAACGGACGATCGGTTTCCAATTATTTATTGTTTTTGAAATGCGATGCAAAATTCATTTACCTGCTAGCGAGTTGGGATTTCAAATTCTCCAGGACTTGCATTGTTTGCTGGTGGAATTCATATTGCGCTTCGACCAATGCTTTCAGCTGAGTGATTTGTTCGACCTAAAAAGGGGATCGTCAAATTCACAAAGGATTTTTGTGTGTTTTTGTATTTTGAAAAGTTTTGGTTGTTAATTAGTCTCTTAGCTTCTGCTTAATCATAGCCTCTAAACACAGAGTTACAATAATATCAATTGAACAAGACAAAACGTTTCCCATTTCCCCCTTTTCTTTATTTACGTCGTTGTTCAAAATGTTGAACATCGCTTTTTCGGTCAGCCGTTTCGATTCCTCCAATTTCTCCTCGGCCTGAACCAATTCGTCCTCTGAAAGAATTTCAACAAAAAGTTTAAATTCCATTATTACTCCTACAAACCTTTCGTTTGTTTACGTTTTTTTGCATCGTAATCCAAACGACGACTTTTCAATTTGTTACGATGGGCCTGCAAAAGACCTTTTTGTTAATTTTTATTGGACTGTTTATTTGTCATATCCAAGCCCGTAACCAGAAAAAATTTCGGGGCAGGGGCCTGGTCATATCAAAGCTTCTTTGGCTTGGTTTTGCTGTACCATTGGTTTAATAAGTTTTTGGTTTCTTTTGAAATATTCCAAGAAATGGCCCTTTAAAATACCCGCAGCTTACATTGAAATCTTTGAGTTCGTTGTTTTGGAAATCGGTGATAGGGTCGAGAAAATTGTGTTTCACGTTGTCTTCCAATTGGTATTTCACATCGGCCATTTGGCGGAAGGCATCGGCCGCATCACAAAGGGCCTAACAAGCAGCAATATTTTCAGAAAAATAAAAAAATTCGAAAAACCTTTCCAAAGTCCGACTGGTGGCCCAATGTTCGGCCAAACTTTTGCATTGTATCCGCTAACATTCCCTCAGTTTGCGGGTACGATTGGCTTTTGGTGGAGCCGCGGACTTTGGACATTGCGCCCAAAGCGGCGATTTTGGCACGGGTTGCTTAATGAACATTTGACAGTTAATCAAGCGGATGGGCAATAAAAATTAATTAATGGAATAATAATTTGAACGAATTCACTTGGGTTAGGCTGCAAATATTCGTTGGTGCCGTTGATGATTTGAGTGATCAGTTCATTGGTCATGTCCACTTTCTGAAAGTGGCCACAATTTGAAATGAAACAAAACTAAAAACAATCAAAGTCGTAAATGAAAGGCCGCATTATTCTTGGAATGAATTTCCAATTTAACCAAATCTCAAACACGCTCTAACTCCTCGTCAAGTCAATTCGAAATTTTATTTTATCATTGATATTATCGGGTGGGCCCCGAATTTGCTCGCCCCCGCCTCCCTCCCCGCACTGACCCTCTCCATCTCCGTAAAGTCCTCGTCGAGTTTGGTCGCCTCCGCAGTGCCCATGGATTCGTTCAGGTACTGGTTGGCTTTGTTAAACTGTTTTTTGATCGCCGACAGTGACATCATTAACGTTTATCAATGGATCGATTATATACTAAAATTAAACCAAAACAATACATAATTGTGAATCAAATAAAATGGTACAATATTTATGGCAATTAATTGAAGGAGGCAAGACGTATACAGAGGGAAGGGGGACCAAAATTACTCAAAAAAAAGCATTCCTAAAAATGAATTTTTGTTAGCCAGAGTACCTTCTCCAGACCCAATTCCTGGATACACAACATCCCTGGAGGGAGGCATCGAAGTCATAAATAAAATAAAGTGAGTTGACAAAAGAAAATATAGGAGTTTATGTAATGTGGAATGTTCAGTATGAACATTTAATAAGCGGATTTAACGAGCAGATAATGCCTGGTGGGAGCTGATTATTGATTTATTAATGTCTTCATATTTCTGATCGGCAATTATTTATTAAATTACGGTGTAAAAAGGCCAAAACAACCCAAGGTTAAGAAATAAATAGGACGGACACGGACATTAAGGCCAGGTCTGCGCCAGCGGGTGTATCCGCGGGTTCGGGATATGGATAGCGATTTTCAAGGAATCGGGCGGATACTGACAAGCATGATATGAACTCCATGGATATGGCCGGACGCGGGTTTAAAATGTGTGTCCCTTGGGCTTGATAACAAAATTTTATATTCATATAAATTGTTGGTCTCTATTTTAAAGAGGAAGTTAATACAATGGTGGAAAGAAAAAACTGGCATTTTTACGGTCTGAAAAATAGGCATTTTCCATTTTTGGAATTTTGAGTGTGATGGATGCAACGGAAGCGCCAAAAGTTCCTACGAAGGCGCCCTGCCCGCAAGCGATGCACTCCAAAGGGACGGCAAAGAAAAGGTATTGAAAAGGCGGCCAAAGCCGTCGCCGAGGAGGGAGCTGCTGGAGAGGTGAAGCCATTATGTAACCAAAAGAAGCAAGCAAATGCGGTGGAAAAAGAAAGTATCGACCGCAAAAAAAGAAAAACTCGCAAAATGAACGGGAAAAGAGGAGGCGGGAAAAGGGAGGGGGAAATAGAGATAGGAGTGGGGAAGGAGAGCGGGGAGGGCGATGAAAAGGGAAACGAAAGAGAGAGAGAGAGAGAGGAGGGGAAGGGGGAAGGAAGGGGAGCGAAATGGGAGAGGGGAGAGGAAGGGGGCAAAAAGGGGAAGCGAAATGGGAGGGAGGGAGAGGAGGGGGGGGGGGGGGGGGGGAAAGAGGGAGAGGGGGGGGGGGGGGGGGGGGGGAAATAGGGAAGAGGGGATGGAGGAGGGGGGGGAGGGGGGGGGGGGGGGGGGGGGGGGGGGGGGGGGGGGGGGGGGGGGGAATGAGCAAAGCCCCCGCCTACGCCCGGGGCAGCAAAAAAAAAGATCATACATTAACATAAAAAAGTAAATATTGAAAAATGTGCAAAACAAATTTTGATTTAGTTACCATAACAAAAAGACGGACGACTAATGACAATGACCATCGAAGAATGGAATGGAATAAATGAATGAATGAATGGCCCTTTTGAGCAGCCGTTTAGTGAAAAATGCACATTTCAGCAGAAAAGAATCAAAATGCGCTGAACTGAACAAAAAAAGAAAGCACCAAAATATGTGTTTAGTGGAACAAAAGAAAAGGCAATCAAATGCATACAATCGCATATTTTTATTAATATGTAAATTATTCAAATGTTTTGTCCCCTCCGGCGCTTTCGGATCATTCATTTTCAACCATTAATATTTATTCACTCGGCGATAATTCTTTTTCACTTTGGGTTCGGGTGGTTTGTTGACCATTTACTTATATATGTAAATACATTATACTGTTTGGAGATGATACATTCTTTCTCAATTATGCTTTTTGCCCCTAAAAGCGATGTTTTTCGAAAGTTTGCCATTTCATAATTCGCTTGTCGAACTTTTTCCGCCTAAATTTGAACCATTTGATGGCGTTGAGGATGAGCAGTGAATTAAGGGGGATTTGCTGTTGGAGAGGGCACTCAATTTCACCAAAAAGTGCTTACGCAATTCGGCGATTCTCTTTTCCCCCCGTCCCTCCCCACTGAACATTTTCTTCAAATCCATGCGAACACTTCATGGGCTCTCTCTCTCTCTCCTCTCTCTCTCTCTGTTAGGCGGATGAGCGGCGGGAAGGGAATGAATGAAATGAATTGAATGAATGCTTTTTCCCCCTCGCGCAACTTTTGCAAATTCCAATTTTGACATTTGACGCTTCCCCTGCCCTTACAAAGTTCATTTGGTCTGACTCCGTCCGTCTGTACTGCTTCAACTTGTGGTCAGCCTGCCCGTGCCGAGGATGAATGATCTTTTGCCATGTGCCTCCATTTGTCTGCTTGCATTGTCTTTGAACTTTCGGCCCTCGCCGGACATTCGAAAGTGTTCCTATTGCGTTTGGTTGCGCGGACTGAGCTCCGAATGCAGGGAAAAGCCGCGGAACTGTGCCGAGTGGGACCCGGACGCGTTGTTGTACTGCTTGAACAGAGATGAGCACCCGTGGGGACGCGAATCGTTGAACAGGTGTGTCATTCAGTTGGGTGGTGGCATCAATCCCCGAAATTGATTTATTTGGCCCCATTTTCAGATCGGTCCGTTGCATTGCCCACGCAAATCTTTCCCCAAATAATTCCTCCAACGCCTCTGACAAATTGCTGCTGCTCTCATCGTTGGCACTTCTCTTCGATAGGCGTCGCTGCTCTTTTGACAACGTTCGGCACAATTGCCGTTGCTCGGACTGTCCAAGCGACGATTTAATGCCGCAATTTGACAGCGAATTGAACGGCCAAAAAAATGAAATGCGCGAAAATTCGAAGGAATGGCAAAGTGCCAGCAGCAAAAATGAATTGCTGGAAGTTGATGGCTCATCAACAGCAGCAGTGAACAAAATACTGTTGGCCAACAAAAAAGTGGCAAAAAACAATGAAACGGTGGCCACTGAATACGGTAGACAGACATCACCACCGTACATACCACAGGAATGTAATCGGATGCCGGATTACGGAATTTTAGTTCCGGACCCGGAATTTTAAAACTACCCTCGATAATGCTCCCAATATAAAATTGAAAAAAAATCAACAAATTTTTAAAAGTGAAGCATAATAAAATTCCGAAATTTATCGGGTTCGTAATTCCAGATTTTCGGCATCCGGTTACATCCCAGGTACACACCCCTCTCGAAATTGCATAACTTTACAATGGAATTCTATGTTTTTGGACCATAAGCGATTGGACAGCCAAAACGGCCTTAACGAAGTGCTCAATATATGGTTTTTAAGTGACCAATGCCACAAATTCGTCCTCGGCAGCGCGCCGCCCTTCGCATTACGCCCGGCCAAAACGGCCCCAACAAAAAATGCCTGCAACAATTTCAACTGATGCTTACGCCATTCCGTTTTTGATCCATTCCGGTCACTTCCACCGCATTCATTTGGCTTTAACGACAATTTTAACGATTATTGTCTTCGATTGTTACAATATTTATCAATTTTTTACTGATCATTACTGATCAATGTGTAATTTCATGTTGTTGTTCATACATATTATATTGTACATAATATTCATGTCTTTTACTTCTCTTCTGACGGCGGCCGAAATTGCCGTGCCATTATTATGACAAATTTATGTACACACATTTCAAAGGATTGAGTTGATGGTGTGTGAATATGTACACAATAAAAGCAGATTCTTAGCATTCTTGTCCATCAGCTGACCTCTTAGGGAGTGTGTTGAAATGACGCGGAATGGAGAGAATGGAAAGGGGGGAAAGTGATGGGGGGCATTCAAGGGGGGGGGGGGAATATGATGAGAGAATATGATGGGGAAATATGAGGGGGAGGGCATTCATCAACAGACACCATTGATTATGAGGGGGCATGGGAATGAATGCATTAATGCTGCACCACAATCCATCCATATGTACAATATGTGTGTAGATTGTTTGAATTGCCGTTCGTTGGTCATCCACATTGGCTGCTGAATGGGGGGGAGGGGGGGGGGGGGGGGGGGCGGGGCGATGGGGGTGGGGTGGGGGGGGGGGGGGGGGGGGGGAGGGGGGGGGGGGGGGGTGGGGGGGGGGGGGTGGGGGGGGGGGGTGGGGGGAGGGGGGGGGGGGGGGGGGGGGGGGGGGGATTTTGTTGTGATTTTGCCGAGGCACGCGGTGCATGGACCTCCCAACTCCAAGGACGACATCGACGGGACCGGCACAGACAGCGAATGGAAAATGATGACGCATTGGAGGAAGGTCATCTCACATCCATCAGCGGCAGCAGTGATGCCTGTGAATGAGTTAAGGAAGGCGTACAAAGAGCGAGGGAGTGTGCCGATGGGAGAGGGCACAGAGAAGCAGAGAGTGAAGGGGCGGGGCCAATTCGCTGACTGATGACCCGCAACAATTAAGAGCCCATCTTCCACATTTATGAGCGCATTTATCCCCGTCGACAGCAGCGCATTCCCCAACCTCGCGCCTTCTCCGCCCTCAGAGAACGCAAATTGTCCCCAATTTGTACTCGAAATGCACCCAAATGGCACTGCAAATGACGCGGACATTCATTCATTCATTCATTCATTCTAATGTTTTTTGTTGGTCATTTTCCTCTTCATTTTTTTGCCCATTGTTCCGTAATTTTCTTTTTTTTTTTCTGATTATGGCCATTACATTTAACAATTCCCCTAAACCATTTTGACATCCATTTTTGGTAGTTTCGGAGATAATGGTTGACCCCTCTGCAATGATAGTCCCTTATAAATGCTAACAATTTTAAAGTATGGCCCCAGGAAAGGAAAGTACCAATTTTATGGCATTTATTTGACTTTTTCTTCCTTTTTTTTGATCAATTGTCCTTGTCCGCTCAATTTGACTGTCGTCTGTCTCTCAATCATCGACCCTTCGATCAGCAGCACAGCCTCTGTCTGTGTTTGATCAGTGCCAATGTGCGGTTGTCCCACCTCCGCGAATATTGTCCAACATTCGCCGGAACCGCCGAACACAAAAAATATTGTCCAATTGGCGGCGGTCGATCCAACGACGCCAATGTGTAACAGCACTTTCAGCAGCAGCAACAGAAATATTCCGCGCACTGCGAAGGCTTTGCCGTCGCCGCTTTCTCTCAACCAAACGCTGAAATTGGTCGGCGTCGGCTGCTGCTTGACATGCATTACCAACTTTCCCAGCGCGTTCATGGTCAGTGTTTGTTTGCCGTGATAAATGCAATCAATGAGCTTTCTTTGATCCCCCAGTCACTTAAGGCTTTTATCCGATGAGGAGTTTGATCTTTTTAGTCAAAAAAGTGACCAAAACAAGTGGTCGAAATATAACCGCCCATTTTTTTAGGCTTTATACTCCTGAAACCCCCCAAAAACAAGCACATTAAGCCGACGAGTCCTGATTTATAATTTACCTAAAGCACACATCGGTGAACACGGCGGTGAAGGAGTTGGACTCGTATCTGAACGAGTCGTACACTAACCGGGGCACTTCTCTGAACGAACAGCACTTCTCGCTGATCAGATCGGCCATCAACAGCTGTTGGTACGCTGGTCAAATCGTCGGCGCGCTTTGTTCGCCGCGTTTGTGCGACAAATACGGACGAAAGCGTGGGACCCTTTTTTTGGGGCGAGGGAGGGGCACTCCTTTTACGTTTTTGGCGTGGTTTTTTGCCACTTTAGCCGCTTACATTGTGGCCACGGCTATGATGACTTTGGCATGCGCCCTGCAGATGTTGGCCACGCTTTTCCCCTACCCCGAAGTGATGGTCCTCGGCCGACTGATGGCCTCCGTCTTTTCGCCAATGTCCGACACTGTGGCCATTTTGTACCTTCAGGTGACGACGACACAAAATATTGCCCCCCCCCCAATCTGGCAATTTAACTGTTTTCTCCGGATAAATATAATTCGCATTTGTCAGGAGATTTCACCCACGCATTTGCGCGGTGCCCTCTCGTCGCTGTTCACCACCGGATACGCCGCCATGGGCCTGCTCGGCATGCTTCTCGGCATTCGACCTCTGCTCGGCCATTCACTAACTTTGCTGTTCTTTGTGCCAGTCCTGCCCGGCATCGTCGCCGTACTATTCCTGACATGGATTCCCGAGACTCCCAAGTTTTTGATGATTGCCAAGTCTGACAATAAATCATTTGATTTTGATTCAAAGTCAATGGTCCCATATTAAATTTCAGAGGCGATGAAGAAGCCGCACGACGATCACTCATTTTCTTCCAAGGTCCAATGGCATCGAATGAGCAGGCGTTGAGGGACTATCAGCAGGAAGCACGGGACGACGAAGGCACAGAGGGTGAAGCATCGCTTGCGGTCAGTCATTCATTGTGAGAAGCATCGATAAATTAGTCAGTCTTGGGAAGCATCGACTAATTTAGTCAATCTTGGGAAGCATAGATCAGTAACTCAGTGTTGTTTGAGAAGCATCGATCAATTAGTCAGTCTTGGGAAGCATAGATCAGTAACTCAGTGTTGATTGAGCATCGATCAGTTTAGTCATCAGTCAGTGCGGGGAAGCATAGATCAGATGGATTTGACTGATCCATGCATTACTTTTTGCCCCCCTCCGTTTCAGTCTCTGTTTACGGTGCCGTATTTGCGTCACGCGTTACTTCTCTCTCTGATGGCCATGGTGCCCACGTTAGCATTCTACCCCATCCTTCAGTCCAGCACTTTCTTCATGCTGTCTTTGCAGTTTTCCACGTGAGTGTTCACTCGCAAAGTGTTTATTCCTGTCAGATTTATATTGAATATTGATTGATTCATTGATTGATTGTTTCCCGATCACTCAGTTCCTTGGCCCAGCTGAGCTCCTCGCTGATGATGGTCCTTCTGACCGTCAGCTGTGTGATCGCCGCTTTTCTCGTTGACCGTTTCCCGCGTCGCCAATTGTTTCTTTCCGTCGGCGCTTTCTCCGTCCTTTTGCTCGTTGTATTTGTCGTCGGTGCCACGTTCACCCCCGTGGCACCAGCGGCACGTTTTGTGGCAGTCACTGCCATGATGACGTACATCGTTTGTTACGGGCAAGTCGTTGTATTTCAACATCTTACGATCGTTTCTCTAATATAAGCCCCGGGGCTCCTATTTTTTAATATGCCCTCGAGGCGGCTTCAAATGGAGTAGGCTTCTATTAGAGTTAAAAAAACGGTGACGCCGGCGGCACTCTTTCACTCAATTTAGGCCGCTTCTTTCAGATTGGCCATCGGTCCCATCTCTTATTTCATCGCGCCCGAGCTAGTGCCGATGGCCTACCGTTCCTCAATGTTCTGCGTCAGCTTTTCATTGATCTCGCTGCTGATCGCTCTCACCAACTTTGCCACTCTCCCGCTTTATAAGGTGCCTCATTCAGTGCCGCCACTTTTGCCTTTCATTGATCGATACCGATCGATTACTTTCGTCATTGATCCATATCGATTGATCACTTTTGTCATTGATTGACTGTCCCCCGTCAGATGGTCGGTCCCCTCACTTTTGGGCTTCTGTTCGCGCTGCCCTCTCTGCTCAGCCTGCTGTTCCTGTACTTGTACTTGCCGGAGACCAAAGGGCGCGAAACGCACCAAATCGTTGCGCTGTTAAAAAGCGGACGAAGAACAATTGGGTCGAAGCGGCAGCACATTTTGCACGAGGGCATTGCGGACGATGGCAGCTGATTGAAGCCGGCGGCGGCGGCTTAACGAATTAATTGGCGGCGGTCGGCACAAGCGAATTTTAACCTTTTCCCAAAAACGATCAGATCGATGTTTGTTTTTCTAATTTGCTTTATTTTTGCACGTTGTTATATTATTTTCTCATCAGTATTTTAATCTTGTGCTTGTTTTGATCATAACAATAAATTTTAAATCCCTAAGCAAATTAACGACGGCATTTTTGCCGCCTGAGGGGGACTTTGACATCACAACGAATTGATTTATTCAATTGATTAAAAAAAGTTTCCAATGAGCAAAAAGTGAAGTGATTTAAAGATTAAAATTAGATACAATAAAAAAAGGAATGTAAGTAGAAAAGATAATCACTATTTAACTGAAACGATCATTTCGTCGTCCAACATTTCGCGTGGTGCTCAAAATGGTCTCCGATGAATGTTTGAACGAAAGGATAGCCATGTTCGTGGTTCGGCTGAAGTCGGTAAATCCATTCCAAATTCGCATTTTTGACGGCCACCAAATTGTCCGGCAAGAGTTCGCCGAGAAATGCGTCAGCGCCTCCCTTAAATAATATTTAAATTTTGCTCACAATTAAAATAGAGTGCGTTGGTTCGTTACTTGATCAATAAGCACTTCCCTCTTCGGTCCTTCGTATTTTTTTGCCAATTCCGTCGCGTCATATTTTGCCCATTTTGCCTCGTCGTCGCCCAAAAAGACACGCAAATATTTGCTGAAATCATTCGCTTTTGACGGATTGCAAATTGGAGCAAAGGCCGAAACGGAGCTGAACAAGTCAGGACGCTTCAAAGCAATGGTCAGAGCACCTCAAAAGGGGCAATTGCGTAACAACAAGACAAAACGGCAATCAATCAGTCGGAGGGCAATTCCGAAGCTAAAAAGCCGACAAAAAAAAAGGAAAGCGATGCATTGTGATGCCTAAAACCCTAGTATAGCCATGTGCCATTATTTCCTCGTCACTTGCCATGGCCTCCCATTGAATGTCCAAAAATGCCGCATTTGTTTTTGTCCACAGAAAATGTGCCAAATACAAGTGGCACAAGCTCTTCCAAAATGTACGAATACATTCGGTAATTTTGCGCCCATTTCGGTTCAGTCGCGTCCAAATAACTTTAAGTTCAAGCATTTGTTTCTTTCAATTCAATCAGTTTGTTTACAATCCAGCCGCTGCACCAAAATTTGAGTCGTCGCCATTACCGGTGACAACGCCACGGGGGCTCGTGTCGGGATTGACCACAATAATTTTCCGGTCGGACGCAAATCGTTGCATGGCACTTTTGATGACGAAATTTTCCTCTGTACATGTGAGACCTGAAAAGGCTTTGTTCCCGCTTATTTCCAAATTACATTTGAAAAACTAAAAATAATAGGAGATTGTCTCGCGTCTTTTCACCATAACTAGGGTTGAGCGGGACCGGAACTTTTAACAAAAACCGGGACCGGGACTTGCCGGGACCGGAAAAGCCGGGACCGGGACCGGTACCACAATTTTCAACCGGGACCGGTACCGGGAC
>JAKKIK010001606.1:0-15230 GCA_024500135.1 Heterodera carotae | reverse complement strand
GGGCCTTCGGCCCGACATTAACCAGGCGCTCGCAACCCTCCGCTCGCTCGGGCGCCCCACTACTTGCTCCGTCTTCGCATGCTCCTTTTTGCGTGCGGATCGAGTTCAAACAGGTTTACATCGAATTGTCTCGTCGAGAGCTGTCGATTGATGCCAAATTTGATAGTAAAATATTATGATTTAGGGTTTTATGCCAAGTTCGAATTCGGGTCCGGGATTCGAAAATAGTAAAAAATAAAGGACATATTCGTATTCAGCGCCTTAAATTACCCTAGAAACGACCTTTTATTTACAAGTTTCAGTTGGGGTAGCCAAATTTTGGAGTGTGATCTCAAAACAGGAAAGTACCTTATTTTATAATCCACTTAAATATTGTCAAATTTGTTAAACAATTTTTTGTTGTCCCAAGATGTATAAGCTTCCATGACTATCTTTCAGGTGTCATCCGGGCAAAGAAGTTGATTGCAAAATCATTTTTTATTCGGGCAAATTATATGCCGCCGGCGAGTGCCCGTCATTGTTCCTCAACTCATCATCGACACATCGCCAAAGTAAAAATGCCACAGACACTGCTGTCAAGCAATTTAAGGTGGGTGCATGAAAAATCAACAGTATTTTTTTCATTCCCATGCTTTTCATACAAAGTTAATATAACCGGTTTTTCAACTTTTCCGTCTACCGCACAGTTTCCTGGTTTAAAGTTAACGGTAAACGGGGTTTTCAATTTCCTGGTTTGCCATACAATCTTCCCATGCTTTTCATACAAAGTTAATATAACCGGTTTTTCAACCTTTACGGTTCACCAAGCCATACAAGTTTAATCTAACCGGTTTTTCAACCTTACGGTTCACCGCGCCATACAAGTTTAAAGTAACCGGTTTTGCAACTTTCCCGGTTTACCGCCCGGTTTTCCACACAAGTTTAAAGTAACTGGTTTGGCAACATTCCCGGTCTCCGCATGCTCTCTCATACAAATTTAAGTAACAAATTTCAACTTTACCAGTTTATGCCCGGTTTACCACACAAATTTGATCTAACCGGTTTTTCAACTTTTCCGTCTACCGCACAGTTTCCTGGTTTAAAGTTAACGGTAAACGGGGTTTTCAATTTCCTGGTTTGCCATACAATCTTCCCATGCTTTTCATACAAAGTTAATATAACCGGTTTTTCAACCTTTACGGCTCACCAAGCCATACAAGTTTAATCTAACCGGTTTTTCAACCTTACGGTTCACCGCGCCATACAAGTTTAAAGTAACTGGATTTGCAACGTTCCCGGTCTCCCCATGCTCTTCATGCAAATTTAAGTAACAATTTTTCAACTTTACCAGTTTATGCCCGGTTTACCACACAAGTTTAATCTAACCGGTTTTTCAACCTTACGGTTCACCGCGCCATACAAATTTAAAGTAACCGGTTTTGCAACGTTCCCGGTCTCCGGGAAAAATTTTGAAAAAATAGACATTTAAGGGAAATTAAGGCAAAAAAAACCGGATTTCAAAAATACAGAACGCCCAACAAATTTACAAAAAATTTAAATAATTTTGGAAATTTCACGCAGAACAAAATAAGGTCAATAGGCTGAAATCAGAACACTTTGAGTTTCTCAGATTTGGACCCTCCAAATCAGAACAAATTTGATAAATCAGAACATATCACACCCCTGGGTTAATAGGGAATAATATAATTGAATTTAATAATAAGAAAAAAAAAGTTTTGGATGAGTAATATATATAGGTAAAGTGAACTGTAATCCTTCATCAAAAAAGCCATCCCTAATGGGATAAAGCCACCACCTTGGAAGTCATATCCATCCATTCAAGAAGGTATCCTTTTTCAGAATGCTTCCATTGGGGATGTACATGTCACTGGGATGTGCGTTTTGCTTGCGAACAATGCGTCAGCCGAGAGTTTTAAAGTTGTGGAGCTCATTCCTCCAAAATGGAAACTGAACGAGTTCAATACATGTGCCCAAAACTGTGCCAAATACTACGGACCGTACGACAACCTCACATGGAAAATGAAGTAAAAAAAAATAATGAGAAAATTATCGTATTTATAAAAGCCAGGCTCCCGGGGGGGTCTATTTTTCAACATCTCTCATTTGTCAGGGGGGGGGGGGCTCTGTTTCAAGGGGGCTTTATTTCAGGGGGCGGAGTTTTATTTTAGTAATTATGGTAATAATTTTTACAGTTGCACTTCGCCTTCGGGCGATGGACAGTGTGAAATTTGGCGCGACAATGGAACTTTTGTCATGCGTGGCATTTGTCCTATCATGGATGAGAATGGCACGACTCGTTTTGGTGAAATTGTGACATATAAGGCCGAAAGGCTCACCTCGGCAACGAGCGCGTCCATTTTTGTTATCTCTCCAGTAAATTTTTTTGCTTTATTTCAACAATGCTTTTTTTGGGAATTTATGTTCTCTTTTAGAATTATTGGTTATACATGGCACTCACTTATGGCGCTGCAATTTACGGCCGACTATTGCATTTCGGCACCATTGGGCACGGCGGATTATAAGAAAAGTGTCTCTCCCACAGCGCCGCCAATACAAGCAGCGTGTTAATAATTCCTCTCACGCAAAATGGAAAATTTGAAACTCATTCATCTGATAATCATCCCCCCTCCCTACTCCCGGGGGGTATTTACATTTTAGCCTTAAAAAGTGCCATTCCATTATTCCCACATATGGCAATTTGTTTTTTAATTTATATTTTAATACTCGTGCTCTTTTTTTAATTTTTATAAATTTGATCATTATCTACATACATAATGTTTGATCTTTTCAAGAGTTTTACGGTTGGGCACTTTCTTTTGGTCCATCGATCTTTAGTCGTCGCTTTAATTTGTACAGTTAAATCTTACTAATTTTGCTTTTATTATCTTTATTTTTGCCCGGATTTGCCCACCAAATCCATCCCAAATCCCTTCCCAATTTCATCATTCTCAGTGTATAATAATATTTTTATTTTTCCTGCGCAATTGCCATTCTTTTCACCGTTTTTTTGGCTCACCCAAAATTCGTTGGTTCGGCCGACCGTCAGCAAAATAATTGCCCAATTCGACCCTTTGGCGATAATTTCATTCGCTCAGTATACAATAGAGAATCCATAAATTTCAGAATTTTTATTTGAGTAATCAAAATCATCATATTTATTTGACTTTTCTCATGAAATTTTCAGTTGATTTAAATTTTTTTTTACTTAATAAATTCTAAAATTTAAAAAATACTACTTATATTAAAGAAAATAAAAAAAAACAAAATATCCAATTTAGTAATATGTCTAAAATAGCATTTTTATTTCTCGCCTGCGCTTTCGCTCTGACATTCAATGCTTGTTTGGCACAGATTGTTCAGCCCGCGCAACCAAGTGACCATAGTTGTCTTTTTCAAGACTAGCACTTATGTGCTTGAAAAACCGATTAAAATTAAAATAATTTATCATCCGTTGTGTGCAGTTCTATGAACTGCACGGGATTAGTTGCGGGATTCCAATTCACAGGTTTTCACAACTCGACTAATTTTTAATAAATCATCTGGAAGGAATTTTCAGTCTGAATCAATTAGGTTTCCCTAAATTTTGTCCGGATTATTTACAAGTCGCCATTTACTTAGATCATCATCAAAAATCGGCATTGTCGCGTGCGCGAGTCCGTCGCGATGAGACTGGTGAGCCAACGACTACAATAACTGGCAACAAATCGACGGAAGAGGAGGACAACGACAAAAAGAGGCATTAAACAGGCTAACGCCCCCCGAGCCCCTACCTTTTTTGCCTCTTCCCTATCCCTGGCCTACTCCCATCCTTTCTTTTTTGGCCTCTTCCCCTACCCCGACGCGTGATATTCCCGCGCACTAAGGGTTCGAGGAGCTACCGTCGGTCAAATTGAATGATATGCCCAAAAAATTTACGCATTTTTTGTAGCGATATCAATCGCATGAAGCGCGAGGAGGACGATGACACGCCGATGCACGAAGGAGATGAGTTGGACGAGGAGGGGGACAAGTCGGACGTGGGCCTGGACATGACCAACCCAACGGCGGGCGGAAATGACACTGAAACATCATCGACCACTATTGGCATTGAGGCAGAAAAGTCGGAGACAGAGGAGGGGGTAAGTGAAATTTTAAACAAATTTAAGAAATCTTAAAACCAGATAACGACCGCTGAACACGCAGACGATGATGCCGCTGAACAAAACCAGCAGCAGTCATTGACCAATGCAACGGAGGCACGAAAAAAACGCGATGAAAATCCGGTGACGGAGTCCCATGGCATGGAGCTAGAGGATGGTTGGTATAAAAAAGGAAATTAAAACAAATTTAGAAAATTCCGAACCTATGGACGATGAGGAGAAAGCTAACAAGGAAAATGCTGGGGAGTCATGTGAATTTTAAAATTTGTTAATAAATTGGCTTTTTAATTGTTTTAAATTAATTTTCAAAAATTTAGCAGGTGGTCAACAGCAGGAGACAGCAGACGGTGTCCGCAATCGTAACAAGCGTGCCAGTGCCACCAATAGCAAAGCAAAAATGGCGGTGAAAGGCACCAAAACGGCGGCTGGCGGAGGGCCGCGCTGACCTAGAGAACTGCTGGAGAGAAGTGGAATGAATGGTTTCAATTTTAAATTTCAAAAAAAACATTCGCACACAAATAATTTTTTTTTTCATTTCCTAATAATTAGGGCAATAAGATAAATGATATATATGATTGGCTGATGTACCACTCTCAACAAATTATTTTTGTAATCTTAACCACATAAAAATGCATTCCTAGTGCCCAATTAAATAAAGACTTGGAACAGCCTCAAACAAACATAAAAATATGTTTTTAGCTTGTTTTGGGCCTCTAGGGTGGATTTGCATTTCCATATTTTGGGTTTCATATCTATATTTTTGCCTTATCTATTGTAGTTACTATTAAGTACTAGATGAACTGCTTCAACTCTGTGTGAATGAAATGCCGATTAAATTGTAACAACTGTCTGTGTGAACTCAAAAAGTTCAGTTGCATAAAGTGCTTTTAGGGTATAATCCGTACCCGCCAGGGACGAATAGGACAGGACGGTGAACACTGCTGAACCTGTTTTCATATAAAAAGCGATGAAATTTGGGTGAAAATATTTACATTTATATCAAGTGACAGACAAAAACAAAACGTTAATTGTTCATAATGTAATAATGATAATCAAAATGTATGGCCCTATATGGTGGCAAATCTTTTTCTTTGAAACGATTCCCCGCCATAGTTCCGCACTTTCTATCTTGGAATGAGGAACCCAAAATTTGAAAGGGTAGAATGTTTTGTTCGTTTTATTACACAAATGCCTTCAACAGCGCAAGAAAAAAAAACTTGTTTTTATTACCCAGACTGCTTGATGAACTACTGTGGATCTGCTGCTGGGGCCCATTTAAAGGTTTCGTTAGTTCCCGTCGTTTCATTCGCATTTTTGAAAATTAAATTCATTTTTCCCAAAAAAATTTTCTGTTCACAAATGGCTGCCAAAAGTATGTGCTGCAATGCCACCATCTTGGTGCTTTTTAGCTACTGTTTTTTTCTGTTGCAGTTGAATGCCGAGCTATTGTCTGAAAGGTATACAATAAAGAAGACCTCTGTAAAGGTAGATGACATTTTCAGGGATTACCGGATTAGACTTTTTACCCACTTTGCCATTTTGATCTCAAAACTCAGGGGACTAGTTTTGACTTACTGGAGAATTGCTGGATCTGTAACCAGAAGGGTGGTCCCAGATACAAAAGTTCGAATCCGTGTCCATGTATTTCGTTAAGTTCATATCAGTGTCCGTCTGTATCTGTCCATTCTCAAAAATCTTGATTCGAATCCGAAGAATTCGCGGATATCAGCTAGTGGGGGACGTTTCCGGTCGAACTCATAAAATCGTTATCAATACCCGAACATTCCGCGGATATCCACGTTTTGTCCGTTAGCACTCAGTAACCATAAAAATTGGGACAATTTCAGTGCGCTCAGTGCACTGACACCTCATCACCAGGCCAAAAGAAATTGCATGTGCGGTGGTGGCAACACCGGCAGCTACAGCTACTCCTGGGGCAACGGCGGTGGCGGATGTAAACCATTCACTAATTATTTATTTAAAAATGCATAATTTTTATTTAGGTTGTTCCTGTGGCCAATGTGGCTCCAGCAATATGAACAGTGGCGGATGCTATGGTTGCATGTCCGGTGGTACCAGTGGATGTTACTGTGGCAAAAAGAAATGAGAAAAATTGGAGCCCACATATTCGGTTTTACGGAAAAACTGAATGGTCGATTTTAGACTCAGACAACCCAAAAAGGAGCTACTGAACCTTTTAGTTATTCTCAAAAAGAATCAATGCTCGGACTTGAAGAAATTATTTTGTTCCTATTTTAAAGAAAATTGAAAAAATAAATTTTAATTGTGCACAGAAAATTTATGGTTGAAATAATACTTCAGTTAAATTATTAAATCTATGGAGATAAAATGGATAATTTAGGTATGGTAAGTATTATGGTAAGTATAAAATTATAATTATTATTTTTTTTGTTACAACTTTTTATTTAAAAAGTCCTCCTCATCCTCTTTTTTCGGGAATCAAAGTTTTGTAAAGTTTTTCGGGCTCGCCCAACACCAGCCGGTCACAGAGCTCTTTACCCTGAAAAAAAAGTCAATGAATTTTTAAGCCGGTCCTTGTGCGAAAAATGTACTAATGGCAAGATAAATGTTTAATTTTAAAATCTCTTAACGAGACTTATTAAAAATGTTTGAATTTCATGGCAAGTAATGTCAACCTGGATGAAACAATGGTCCTGGTTCGACACTTCGTATTTCCAACCCCCGAAACGGCCTCTGCTGTAAATTTGATGCTTTTCCAACACTTCGTGGGTCCGCGCAAGTTCGACATCTCTCTGATGAGCATTTTTTGAATACAAAAAAATAATACAAAATTTCGCACACCTCAACCGTTGGAATTGGATAGCCGTAGGGCAAAGTAATGGAAAATTCGTCGACAATTTGTTCGCGTTTAATGATCAATTTGGTGATCAGACCTTCAATGGCCCATCGACGAATTTCGGCCTCGGTTAACTTTATTAGTGACGAAAATATTAGACAAAGTAAAGTTTTTTTTATTCAAAAAAAGTAAATTCAAATTACCGTAATTCCTAAATTAAAGTCCCCCCCCCGCCCCGAAATAAAGCCCCATTGAAATAAAGGCCCCCCCCCCCCTTTGAGAGGGGTCGGAATATAGAGCCCCCTCCCTGAAGTAGAGCCCCGCCCCCGAAATAAAGCCCCCTTGAGAACGGTTAAAAAATAGAGCCCCCGGGGGCTTTATTTTAGGAGTTACGGTATTATCAAAGAGTTTATAAGTTTAATTACCGTGTCATCTGCAGGCCGTGCACATTCACACAACACAGACCAATATTTGGTGCTGTCGGGAGTCACCTCGCCATATCTGAGAGAGGAAATTGTAATAAAATAAAAATGTAAGTATCTTGACTAAATAATTTGCGACAATTTTTACCGAGAGAAAAAGGTGACCCGATAGAACGGCACATCCGGGTCAGGAAAGTAGAGCCAAGTAAATTTCTTAAAAAATGCTATTTGAAATTCAAAAATAATATTTGTTACCTCACAAAACTCAGTCATTGGAAGTTTCAGACCGATACCGACAACAAAAACCTAAATAACATATGAAAAAAGTGGGTTGGGCTAGCACTGGAAGTAAATTTAGTGTTTTTTTTATTAGAAGTGCTCCTATTGCCAATTTTCTATGAATTTTGTTTAATTTTAAAGTTTTTGTACATATTAATATATTTTTTCCCACTTTGTTATGTTGCAACAGCGGCGGCTCACAAATTTTGTTGTCCGTCACGAAAGTGTCAATGGGACTGGAGTTGATCAGTGCATCGAACTTTATCAATTTCGCAGGCCTCGTCGGCTCACCAATTTCGTTCAATTCGACGAAAGTGACGCACTTTTGGCGATGGTCGACACTGAGAACCTAAAATAAAATCAACAGAAAATATATTTTTTTAATTGATTAAAAATGCAAATTAGAGTCGGACAGTTCCACGGATGAAACTGAAACCCTGGGTTCAGGATTAGAGATCGGACAGGATCAGGATCCTGTCAGGATTTTACCAGAATACTGATTTTTCTCGAAAAAAACAGGATCAGGATCCTGGTCAAATCAGGATTCGAATCCTGATATCCTGAAAAATCCTGTCCTGGTCCCCTGATCCTGATTTTTTCAAAATTCCGATTTCTATTCGGGACCAGACCAAACCCTAAATCACGATTCGACACCCATTCATTCTAAAGGTTGATCAGCCCCTGTCGATTGAGATAAAAAAGAAATCCCAACTGTCATTATTCCTATCTTCTTTCTAATTATTGTAAGTAAAAATAAATAAGAAAAATACTTTCGAATTATATTTAAACCATTCAAATGGTAATTTTTCACACAAATTCTTCCACACAGCGCCGGTTCCTCCGTATTTTGGAAACTTAATTGGACAAATATAAAAAAGTTTATAATATTTTTTTACAGTAAATTGAGCGTTTGGTCCCCATCCAAAGTCGGCACTTTTCAATTCATTCACATCCATTGCGCAGAGTTCTTCCAATTTTTCTTGAGGTAATTTTGCCACCCGAGTTCCCACCCAATTAGGGGACCTAAAATTAAATTTAAAAAATATATTTTTTCGTTTAATTTTAATTAGCTATTTTACATTTTAGCCGGCTTAACGGTCCACACTTTTTGGGAGTACGGATTGAAGAACACATCCAAAATCTTGGGTCCAAAATGGAGCAGCACCCATTCTTCGAAATTTTCCGGCAAATTTTTAATGGTTTTCTGAAAAAAAAATTTAGTTTAAAAATTATTTTTTGCTTACATTTTCGTATCGATCCATCAATTCCTTCAGACATTGTTTTTTTACCGTATCGGGGAACAATGGAACAGCAAATTGTGCCGGATATGGTACCAAATGAATGCCTGAACAACAAAATTGCATAAGGTGAATTAATGGAAATATTAATAATTTTTTTTTGTTATACATATAAGTAATGTAATTTTCAAGCCCAAAATTTCGACCTTTTTCCCCATATAAATGGTTCATGTCCACAAGACAGTTGCGTTGGAGCGTGTTCCATTCGTCAACAGCTTCACGTGTTGCTTTAAGATTTCAAAAAAAGGAATTGGTTCATCATTTAATTTATTTTTTTCGAATCAAACCTTTTTCATAATATGGAAAATTGTGCGAAAACGTGATATGACCGCCCATATCCCACAGAAAGCCCATCTCATCCTTCACCTGAGTTTTTAATTAAGTTATAAACATTTGATCATTGCTTATTTAAAGGCGATTTGAATTTCACTGATATTAAAAATTTTTTTGTTTGTTTCTATTTAATTAATGATTCCTTTATTTTAATTCTTGATTTAATTTATGAATTTTAAATAAAATTTGTATGTAAGGCGAACAGTGCAAGAAAGGCCCCCAGGCGTCGCATTTTGTTCCAACACCAACAGTTCAATGTCTTCCGCCTTATCCACTCCCTCATCCTTCAGCTGTTGTAGACGATAAGCAAATCCAATGGTGGTTGGAGCACAACCAATGGCCAAGATTTTCATTTTCGAATTTTAACTTAAATTTATGAAGATTTCAAAATAGGTGAACAATTATTTTGATGGATTGATGAGATTATTAAGCGCATACTTCGGTAATAGTTTCGTTTGTGTCTCCCTTTTTTGGTCAAAAAATTGTTAAAACAAGTTTCCATGGGGTTTCGGAGTCGCTGTCACTAATCCGGCATCCATTTCGCTCAATTCCGAACGCGAATTAAATTTTTCGAAAATCAATTTTATCACCTATCATTTAAGATGCATGAAATAAATAGAATAAACGCGGGAAAAATAACAATAACTAGCAGCCATTACTTTTTAAACTTTGAAACCAAAAAGGGAAGAGGGTACAAACCAAACGATTACCCACACTTCTGCTATTCAATTAACAAAGTCATCTATATAATGTGGAAGACGAAAAGGATGGGCGAGAGAAGATATGACACAGTAAGGGCATTTGCGGGAAATGGATAATACGCGTCGCGCCAAAGGCAAAATCCGGGTCATTCAACAAAACCGCCCAAATTTTCACATATCAGTTGCACACAATCAGTGACCGACTGACTTATTCAATTCAACCCCTCGAGTAACACTTCTTCGCAATTAATGAAACTCCACGTATGGAATGATCAATTTGCAAGATAAATAGCCTCTGCTGAAGGGAATGCACCGATGCAAGCCCGTATCCAAAAAAAAAAAATCGGGGGAGGGGGTGGTGGGTAGAAACTTTTTAAATTCTTCCATTTCGGGTGGGAGGAATTGGGCAAATTTTCCTTCCTTAAGATGGGGAGGAGGGGGGGGGGGGGGAGAGAGGGGGATTCCCCCCAATCTCTAAAGCCTCAGATTTTAACAAGCCCCGAATAAATCTTCAAATATCCATTATACTGATCGGTATGTAAAATCTCAATATTGAACATATGAGGCTTGGTCATTTCCGAATTTAGAAGCAAGAATAAGCAATGCAATCCATGTTATCAAAATCCGTATTTTTGGCGACTCATCCTTTTTTTTTTGCTTGCTCTCTGCCCACTTCTCTTGTAGAAACTCCTCACGAGAAACAGCCTAAACAACAAAATGCAGGAATTTAGAAAATTGTTCAGAGGTAAGGGCCTTTTTAAATGGAAAAACGGATTGAAAATTCAAAGCAACAGAATGCAGGGTCTTGTTGCCTTCAATCGTGTACATATTTTGTGACCCGGATCACAAATACATATTTTATAGAATTTAGAGACAGTTTCTAAAGGATTGTATATTTTTTGCATTATTGACAAAGAATATAAATTGGTGCAGATAGGCGCCGTAGTGAAAAGATTATGAAAAAAGTAAAATCTTAAAAAATACCTAGATTTGAAGATTTCGTTTTGTTGCTTGAATTTTTGTAAGTTTTATGGGAATGCTGAAAATGTGTAAAAGTGGAATGGCTCACCACAGCAGCCAAATGCGTAATCTGGTGTTTGCGTTTAGCCAACTTTGTCGCGTCTTAGTGTTCGGTCTCGGTCCTCACAGGACCAACAACAAATAATGTTGGATTAGCAGGGTTTTGCGCGTAAGGAGATTTTACGACTTTTTACTTGCAATTTTTATTATTACAATAGATATTACCGAAATAAGTGTATTACCCATATTTACTACTGCGGAAAAACGGAAAAAACAATGTTATGTGAAATCGATAGTCAGTCTGCTAACGGAATAGGGCCTTGAAAAACGGATTTATCAATGCGCCTGCGCCTCGCACTCCCTTTCTACCTTCAGAAGCCGTACTTCTGTCGACTCATCCTTTTGGTCTGTTTGCTATCTGCCCACTTCTCTTGCAATTGCTCCTCACGCGAAACAGCCTAAATAACAAAGTGCAGGTGTGTCCAATATTCGTGGATTAGAATCGCAATCAGGACCCGGTACAGTAATACGGAAGAGAAAAACGAAAGTTAGGCCGGCAATACATTTAATAAAGAGCTCACCACAGCGGCCAAATGTGTGATTTGGTGCTTGCGCTTGGCCAATTTGTCCGAGTCCGACTTCTTCATTTTGGGCAGAGGGCCGAGCGGAAGTTGTGCCTGAAAAAAAACAGCGTGCGCATCAATGTGTCAATTTAGAAATTTCGGCAACGCTTCCGTTCTCGCTCACCCACCATCTGTTTGCCGCTCAAATTCTTCAACAAATTTTCGCGCACATTTGGACCCAACGCTGTGTCCACACTGACATCCACCAGTTGGCTGACCGCATCGTGTGCAATCAGCGGATTTGCACCAAATGGGGCTAACTCCTTCTCGTAAATCAATTGATTCGCTTGCTATGGTTAATTCAACAAATTCCGCTTTTTATTTCAAAAGATACAACTTACAATTTATAAAAAAAAAACAATTTTACTTTCTAACTTGTAGATTTTTTTGCTTAGCCTCCCTTTAAAATCATTTCACCTAAAGCTGTCGAATTATAGTAGTGTTAAGAAATTGGCTAACTAGCAAAAGAGGAGTCTTAGATTTGTTTATGGATGAGTTGGGATTACCGCGATAAAATTTTTCCCAGTTCCCTCACCTCATCAGAAATTGCTCGGAGACCAAGACCAAAGAAATCGTGTTGTTGTTGTTTAACTGAAATCAAGATTTTGCCTCAGACCCCGGAGAATGAAAAGCAACTTTTTTCGGGCTTTAATGCACTTTATGAGTCCAATCGTTTTTTACAGGGTTTTGGTGAATTTTACTTTATAACTTAGTTACGATTCAGCTTCTCTTACTAATAGCTTTAAAAAACAAAGCTTCCGACTGATACCAAGTTTGTAGTAATTTGCTGACAAACAGAAAAAAGATAAAGATATGACCGCTAGATGTAGATTATAAAAACCTTAGGACTCAATAAACTGATGGACTCATAAAATACATTAGCCTTTATTCGATCCAGCCCGCCAGAAAACCATATTCTCAAAAATTAATTCGCAACAAGTCCCCAATGTCAGAATTAGTGAAATGTAACCTTCAGGCATCAATAGTTCTTGGAAGCGCGGGTTGTAGTACATCTCATTGGTTGTCGGGTCTACAACCGCCATCTTTTGCACCTTGCGCTGTTCGATAACATTTGGTGTCAGATTGACAGACGGAATGCTTAAAGAAAGCGTTTTGTCGTGAGTGGATGATAAGGGCACAGTGGGCAACTCTTCCTCGCTGTCTGACGATGATGAATCGCCTCCGTAAGATTTAAGAAGATCCATTGAAGGTCGCCAAAAATATTTTGTTTCGCTAATCGAAAAAAATTTATAGTTTTTTCGTTCGCCTTGGTTTTTTTAAAGAACGCTACATATGTATAAAAATGGAGTGTGTTTGTTGCACAAAAAAAAGCCAACGGCCGAACTTTTTTTTTTAATGTGTACATATTAGATTTTTTGTTGCTAAGAATTCAATTTAGAAAAATGAAAACCAGCGAGTCGTTTGTGAAGTCGGCATTTACTACAGTGCTAATTATTTAGCCCCAGTATCTATGGTTAGATTTTTTATTGGTTATGTCGCGTCTTAGTGTTCGGTCTCGGTCCTCATTGGACCAACAAACAAATAATGTTGGATTAGCAGGGTTTTGCGCGTTAGGAGATTTTACGACTTTTTAACTTGCAATTTTTATTATTACAATAGATATTACCGAAATAAGTGTATTACCCATATTTACTACTGCGGAAAAACGGAAAAAACAATGTTATGTGAAATCGATAGTCAGTCTGCTAACGGAATAGGGCCTTGAAAAACGGATTTATCAAATGCGCCTCGCACTCCCTTTCTACCTTCAGAAGCCGTACTTCTGTCGACTCATCCTTTTGGTCTGTTTGCTATCTGCCCACTTCTCTTGCAATTGCTCCTCACGCGAAACAGCCTAAATAACAAAGTGCAGGTGTGTTCAATATTCGTGGATTAGAATCGCAACCAGGACCCGGTACAGTAATACGGAAGGGAAACTTTTTGGAAAAAAAAAGTTTACAGTTAAAACGAAAGTTAGGCCGGCAATACATTTAATAAAGAGCTCACCACAGCGGCCAAATGTGTGATTTGGTGCTTGCGCTTGGCCAATTTGTCCGAGTCCGACTTCTTCATTTTGGGCAGAGGGCCGAGCGGAAGTTGTGCCTGAAAAAAAACAGCGTGCGCATCAATGTGTCAATTTAGAAATTTCGACAACGCCTCCGTTCTCGCTCACCAACCATCTGTTTGCCGCTCAAATTCTTCAACAAATTTTCGCGCACATTTGGACCCAACGCTGTGTCCACACTGACATCCACCAGTTGGCTGACCGCATCGTGTGCAATCAGCGGATTTGCACCAAATGGGGCTAACTCCTTCTCGTAGATTAACCGATGGGCTTCCTATAGTAACGAGAAATATACGATTAATTGGCCTTTCGGGGTGCCCAAAAATTTGTTTGCTTATCCAACAGTTTATGTCGCAGAAAAACTTTTTTTTTTCTTGTCCCCTCACCTCGTCAGAAATTGCGCGAACTTGCAAATTGTTCCGCCTCATCTGTTGATTTGTCTCCACAATGTCAACAGTTGGATTGACAGGCCTGCCAAAAAATAATTATATTATTATTTGGTAAGATATTTAAACATTTGAGCATACGAACTGATCGGATCTTTTTTCATCTTTGTTATTTCCAGAGTCGCTGAACTCTATTATATCCCGAAACTGAATTCAACAAAAAGTCAGTAATTCCAATTTCACGTTTTCTTTGGCTTAAATCAGTAAAAGTCTGCATAACGAAGACGAGTGTAGCAGTGAGTGAATGATTATGCTCAAAATCACCTGGACGGGCCTGGTGGAACATCGTCAATGAAAAGCTGCGGTTCAGCTTCTTGCTCATCCATTTTTTGGCGTTTTTCGGATGGTGGAGCGGAGAGACCAAAAAAATCCTTTTGTTGTTGGTTGGCTGAAAATCAAGATTTTGCCAAAGACTCAGAAAGGTGAAAGCATAATTTTTTAAGACAGGCCCAACTCTCGCCCCCCTCCCCTAAAACTGTTTTAACCAAAGTTTGAGCCAGAGGCCCATAGTTTCAAACGGATGTCCCGGTTGTCCCAACTCTGACTGGATCCGGCCCTGCTCAACTTTAGGTTTCAGTGTAAACATTGAAGCAGCATTGATAAATTAAATAGTCGCATTGTTGGTGGGTAGTGGAATTCTTTACCTAGAATATCATCTGGTTCCATTGCATTTAATTCATTGTCACTACTGTCGTCGCTGTCCCCGTAATCGATCCCAAGTGACCGGGAATGAGTTATTTGTGCGACTAGTGTTTGGTGTTGAACGACCGGCTTTGGAACTAAATCAAATTTGGATTTTTTATAAAAAAAAATTCAGAGAGGACCACTTGCTGGCCTAGCCGGGCCTTCCTCGGTCCCAGAGGAATCGTCGTCCTTCTCATCATCCTCGATTCGTCCCAATTTTTCTGCCAGTTTTAAGTCAAAGTCATCATCATCGTTTAATATGTCCTGAAAATTGAATTTTAATCATTTAATCGATCAAATCAGGGGAAAAATTCAAGAATATGTGTAGTTCACCAAATCCAACAAATGATATATCAATGGATTCCTCTTGGTCTGTAATGCACGAATCCGAAAGAATTTTTT
>JAKKIK010001605.1:0-15252 GCA_024500135.1 Heterodera carotae | reverse complement strand
CCTTTTTGGGGATTTTTAGCACCTATTTTGCACTTTTTTAGCACCTATTTTAGTACCTATTTTGGGATTTTTAGCACCTAAAAATCCCATCTCTAATTATTAACGATGTACATAACGCCAACGACGTTTTCAATGACTTTTGGGTAGAAACTGCTGGCAAAAAAATGACTGCCATCTGAGTCCTCGCACAAATATTCAGTCCAGGCCGTTTCGGCGCTGATTTCCGCGCTTAAACGGCCTGGACTGAATAGGACTCAGATGGCAGTCATTTTTTTGTCAGTAGTTTCTACCCAAAAGTCGTTGAAAACGTCGTTGGCGTTATGTACATCGTTAATAATAGTAAAACGATGTTACATCGTTTATTTACGCCAAACGACGAAAACATCGTTTTGTCGTTCCCTAGTCGAAAGTGGGGTCGGAGGGGTTGGATAAGCAGGATAGGGACGGGAACGTGCAACGGTTGATTTGGTCCGACCCAATTAGATTACTTAGGTTGGTAAAACGCCTATCCGAATTTCCCAATTTTGCAGACAAAAGAAGCGTAAATTCTTTTATTTCTCACAAATTGCAATAAATTTTTCTGTCAACAATTTTCCATTGGATGTGCCATCGATTTACGTGATGCCAGTGAACCCAACGGGGGCCGAAACCGGAGATTTTTCTCCTGTTGCTCCAGTTGGGAGTGCAAATGCCGAGTTTCGTTCCACTCGCCAGCGAACCGACAACGTTCACAATCAGTGCAAGGAGAGAAAAGTTCGGACAACAAGCCGGACTTTTTACGGAACCTTAGATAAACCGAACAAGATAAAAAAATAGTAAGATGATTAAGTTTCCAAGGCTGACAATTTAAGTAAAAACAAATTTGCAAGGGCGTATCCAGGAATTATTCCCCATTAAGAACCACGAAAATAAAAGTTCTAACAGTTCTTAACAAATTTCATTATAATTCATTCCTAAAAAAAATTCTCGGCAAAAAACTCAAAAAAAATAATAAAAATAGTATTAGAAATAATGAAACAATTAAAAAAAATTTAAAAACATTTTATCAAGGATTACCCAGCCTTTATCTAATTTGTCAAGGTAGTTAAATTTTTGAGCTTCATTCAATTGAAAATTATCCATCGTCGGAGAAACATTATTAGCAATAAAAGCCTTTTCGGCACTATATGGCAGCAGATAAATCTTTTCGGTGCTCTAAGACAGCAGGAATAAATTAAAGACTAAAAATCCGGTGAAATATGGAAAAATGAACAGAATGGATTCCTAAAAAAACAAAATTAATTTTATTTTCAATGTCTGGGAAAAATTGTATTTGCGAGAAATTCTCGTGCTGAAACCCATACTCTGGATACGCCTTTGTAATTTTTTATAACCTCTGCACAGCGAAATAAGCCATTAACACCAGCTAACCCTCGTTTCCATAATAGTTCGGTTCTACAAAGCTTGTTTCCACAAACAAACAAAATGCCTCGTTTCCACAAGCTCCACACAGGCGGGAAATAAAAGTCTTGGGAAAGAAACGCGGGAAAAACTGTCGCGTACCGTTGCGGCACGCCAATGTTCTGTCAACACAATCAAAAAGTTCGACTCCCTTATTAACAATAAGCGCTGTTTTGTGGAACCGAGCTATTATGGAAACTAGGTAACCCGATTAGCACCCGTTCTTACCATTCTCTTTTTTTCCGAATAAATAACCACCCTCGTTACTATATTACGTACGATGGGATGACAATTTCCACATTCTCCACTTTTTGAATTGTCGGCAACGGTAGGCCAATGTCCATCACTTGTGCGTCATAATCGAAAATCGATGACCCAAATTCGACGTGAGAAGTACGTCGGCTCTCCAACTGTTTAGTCAACACAAAATAATCTTTTAGATATTTTTGGTTATTTTTTTTATTGTTACTTTCGATGGCTTCGCAGTCTCCGACGAATAAGTCATTCGTCGCCGTTTGAATTTGCTCATCTCCCGAGAAGTGGGGGGATCGGCACCATAATCCGAATCGTCTGGGTCACTTTCGGTGTCCGTTTGGTCGGCTTTTCTGTCCGTATTAGCAATGCGCTCACGCTTCTTCCTCAACATCTTTCGGAATGGCAGCGATATTTTGATGCCCTTAGATTCGGTAGTGGCAAATGTATCGTCGTCGTCACGAAATTCCTCCTCCAAATTGTAGAAGTTATGCTGCGACGGACTCTGTTCGAGGCCTCTCATCATTAACCGAGCTGTTTTAAATCTAAAAGAGATGAATAAAAAGTTCAAAGTTTCTTGAAGAAAAAAACCTGCGCATTTCAATCTCAACGGGAATGAAATCAACGGCATGCAAATACTTCATAATTTGGGCATCCAATGGAATTGCTAAAAGTCACAGAATATAGCCAAAAAAAACAACAACATCGGTAACTGTGCTAAAAAAAATCAATAATAACGTACAAAAAGGAAGTGACAGTTGCGAGTGAATTGAACCGTCAGCAAAAGCGTATTCTTCGATGCCGCACCGTTTGTTTGCTATTATTGGCCGGTTTTTGCGTCGTTCTTTCCGTGAACTTAAAAAGTAATGCCACTCTATTATGTTACTAGAGCTCGGACAATACCGATGATTGTAAAAGTAAACAAATAATGGTACCAATATAAACCAAGGCTATTAGTTGGTTAATTGAAAGTATTTTACAAATATTCCGGGGGGAGGGGCGCAGTCCCGTACGGAGCAGGATGATTTCTCGACGGTACAATTTCTCGCCAGACAAAAAAAAAAAACATAAACACGATACTTCGATTGGTACCAGTTCAGTTGATATAGGGCGATACACAAAAATAATTATGAGCTGGTCGTCACTCACGGAGCAGACGACACTCGTACGGGAAAAACGGTTGAAATTAACAAAAAGCTTTTTTTAAATTTATATTTTTTGTGGGAGCAGGACGAAACGTCGCCGCCGAAACGTCCCCGCCGAAACGTCGCCGCCGAAACGTCGCCGACCGAAACATCGCCGACCGAAACGTCGCCGGCCGAAACGTCGCCGGGACAAAACGTCGCCGACCGAAACGTCGCCGAGACATATAATAAAAAAATCCAAAAAATGCCACGGGGAGGCCTGCGATTGACTCACCAAAACCCAACTCACCAATATCCAACTCACCAACGATCAAAAATGGCTTAAAAAGCTTAGGCAAGGCTGGCTTAGGCTTGGTTGGCTTAGGCTTGGCTGGCTTAGGCAAGGCTGGCTTAGGCTAGGCTTAAGCTAAGCTTTGGCTAGGCTTGACTTAGGCTCAGCTCAGGCTAGGTTCAAAATTTTTATTGTTGGTGAGTTGGACAGTTTATGAGTTGGGTTGTTGGTGAGTTTCATTCATTATGCGTTTTTTTTCTTTTGAAAAAATTTACTTATGAAGTAAAAAAAATGAAAATTTATAGAAATTTTTTGGATTTTTTTATTATATGTCTCGGCGACGTTTTGTCCCGGCGACGTTTCGGCCGGCGACGTTTTGTCTCGGCGACGTTTCGGCCGGCGACGTTTCGGCCGGCGACGTTTCGGCGGCGACGTTTCGACGGGGACGTTTCGGCGGCGACGTTTTGGGGTGTACTCATTTTTTGTCTATCAAGAAATTGGCGGTGAGAAAACGGCGGCGAGAAAAAGGGGTGCACCGAGGCCCATAACCATGGGGGAGGGAATCACCCCCCCCCCCCGGTAATACTAGTATGTTACTGGACAAATAATGCGATTTCTTTTAAACAATTGTACAATACTATTGACCTGTGGAAATCGTATCGTACCACCGAACGTTGAGGGCCAACCAAAAGGGGCCTGCAGCGGGCGCTGTCCTCATCCATCTTCTTCTCAAAATCGCCAGGTTGACAATGAGTCGGCTGTTCGAAAATGAATGGGCCTTCCTCCTCCGCAATTTTGTCCATCTGAAAGACGGCATATTTACTGCAAGAGAGAGAGAGAGAGCCAATGCAAACAAAACCAATAACATTGATTTTGTTTGCGAAGGCAGTGATTCTGCTGACTATTGCCTTCGTGTCAATTTCAAGCAGTTATTGGGCATGAATGACTGTTTTTCCCTTCTTCAACTTCCCCATTCCGTTCACCTCTTTTTCAGCCAATGCGATTTGTCGTCGCAGTTCATCTTGCATATTCACCGCACGTCGATCGGCTGCCAAAATTTGCATTTCCTGTTCCAGCAGATCGTGGAGTTCAACACTGGCATTGTATTGATAATTGATTAAGATTAAATAGTTGAGAAATGGCTAACGTAAACTCAGCTGATGGCCCGAAAATTTCTTGATCTTCGAATTCAGAAACCTCCTAAATATTATTTATTTCCAATGAGTTTTATTTTTGTGACTTCGTCTGTGAGTTCATCCTCCTCGTCAATTTGATCATATAAAATGCGATGTATTTCGGTTTTCCCAGTGGCGGGCACTTTGTCTGCAAATTGGCTCAATTCACTCTCGCTTCGCTGTATAATTTTTGGCAGATCTGTCGATTTTTCATCGGCTTCTTCAGCCAAGAAAATCCTTTCCATCAATTCAGTTGAAATGTGCTGTTTGATGTCTGAAGACTTTAACAATCGGCGCAGTAAAAGTGACAATTGAGTATTTGAAACGATTTTGAGCTGAAATACGAAAATAAAAATTGAATTCTATCTTCACCAAAATACCTGCGGGACTGTGAAGAAAGTTTCTTGCGACGCTTTCATTTTGTCCAATCGACTGATGAGATTTCGTCTGTATACAATTTCCATGTTTTTCCTTCGATGATATATTGAAAATCTGAAAAAGATTGTTATTGACCCGTGCGCGCCTCCTTATGAGCCTTACTTTACTTCCCTTTTGTGCGCTTCGGCATGCTCCGCCCAATCACCGGAAACTTTTTGTGTGATGGCCTGTGACGACGACGAAAGGGGCCTTTCCTCCTAAAAACATTCATTCGGTAAAAGGTAAAATGTGTAACACACATCGGCAACACTGCTTCTGGTCTGATCATCCGCAGGCACAACATTTGCCGAAGAAAAGAGAGAAATCTGGCAACAAAGGAGTCAAAATGGAATACAAACGAAAATTCGCGGGTCAAAAAAAGTAATAGCGGTAATTCCCCGCCCCACCCAAGCAGTAAAAAACGAGTCAAAAGTATTTGTTGTGATCATAGGACAGCCATTCATTATTTTATGCCAAAACTCACACTGCTGGGATCCATGTGAACATGTTCGTCAACCATTTTGTTAAACATACACTGAAATCACTTCTATGAATCATCCAAATTGAAAGTGAAAAAAAGGGTCAGCAAACCATTCTGAATGGACTTCAACCAATCTTGTGAAAACAAAACATTTATTTAATGTAAACAATACAATTCACGATCCTTTTATGAACGAAACATTCACAAAGTCTAGTCCATAGTTCATCACCATCGCCATCACTGCCCCTCCATGTGTACTTCTTCCCCATTTTGTCCATTCTGCTGGTGTTCGTTCGTTCCGTTGGCCTCGCCACTTTGGAGTATTTGTTGAACTCTTTCGACATCCGCCAGTGTTTTCGCACCAGAAATAAGTTCCTGATATACGGTTACACAATTAATTCTGACATTTCTACAAAGTTCTGTCTAGGTTAACATAGTATATTCCCCATTCATTTTAGATTTTCCCCATTTCTCACAAGTTTACCCATAACATAATCCTGGGTTGTTTTCGCATATGCCTCGCCAAAATATCCCCCACAAAGAAAAGCAGGGGCACGCCTATCTAGCCCCCACTCCAAAATGAACTTTTTTTCCCCTTAAAGGAATGAAAAATATAGGAAAAAAGAAATTTTTGAACGTGTTCTTTTATTTCGTTAAATAAGTTCTAATAAAAAATCTTCCAGGAACTATGTCCTAATGGTCTGTGCGACCGCGTTCGGTCGGTCAATTTAGTACCACGCCTTGCGCGACTCAACTCATCAACTCACTCGAACTTTCTTTTGCTCTTCCGATGCGCGCTTTTTCGCCGGCTGTTCCGCCTCGTCGCCGCCTTCCGCATTCAGTGACCGCTTCACTAATTCGTTCTTGAGCCGAGCGCCGGTCTCACCTTTAAAGAGTTTCTTCGCTGCTTGGCGTTCCTAAGGGGAAAAGTGTAGTATCCGTCCGACTTATCAATGAGTAAACATCGCTCACAAGCCAAAGGGGACTAACCGCAAGGCGAATGCGCTTGTAGTCGAGGACGCGGACACTCTTCAGTTTGTAAATCACATATTGGCGATACTTGGGAAGATGGGTTAGCGGATTGCCTTGAAGGCTGAAAGCATTACCAAATGGTAAAAATTATGTCTAAAAGGTAGGAAACACCTCAAATATTCCAAACGAGGACAAGTTGATAAGGCCTCGATGTCACCAAGCTGTGCCAAATTATTGTTCGTCAACACAAGCGTAGTCAGCTTGGTCAACTGGTCGCCGACCTCTTTGGAAATGAAGTCGACGCGATTGTTGTGCAAAAACAAAGTCTCTAAACGTCGCAATTTCGGCAAATTGTCTAATTTTCTAATGTTGTTGTCACTCAGATCAATGACGTCAAACTGATCCTGACATGTTAAAAAAGATTAGAAAATTTGGCTCTTATGTAGTTTAGGCCGCAGATTTTTTTTTCCATGTAGAAATACAATTTATGGATTTTAAGTCGCTGATCACGTGGCATCCATTGCGACCCATTATGAACCCACCGGAATTCGAACAAAAAGTAGAAAATTCTTTTCAAAACTTCTATTTGTTACCTTAAAATCTATACATTGGTACAAGCCCGTAACCAGAAAAAAATTTGGGGGGGGGGGGGCGAAATCGGCATTTTTTTTTCCTTTTGCTGGGGAAAAAGCAAATTTTTCCCATTTTCTCGATCGGGGGAGGGGGAAAATTCCACCATCCACCCCCCCCCCCCTGGTTACGGGCCTGCATTGGTATTTTTACATGGAAATGTTGGAGCCTAAACTATATGAGCTGGAAATTCCACGTCTTATTACTCTGGTAACTCCAAGATTTTCAATGGTCGGAATTTGCAAATTTCGGAGAGAAATTTCACGCTGCTTGCACGGGTTAATAAACTGAAAAAAACCAGTCGTAAATACCAGACGGCAATCATGCAGTTTTGTGGTCCCGACGAAAAAAATGTTAAAATTAAGGCATTTTTTCTAGGGTAGAAAAATATGCTAAACACGAATATCAACTCGGATTTTGTATATCATAGATTTTTATTTAGGGTTTTTTTATTAGGTACTCGGTTTTTTATGTTATTTTTCGTGATAAATTAAGTTTTATGAGTCTTCCGCATTATTTTTGTCTATTATCCGACTAACAATTGATTGTGCTAAATTTGAAAAAATTGTTGAAACTAATCAATGACACGTAAAATGCGGTTTAGATTCGAGCTCCGCTTCACTTAGACTCATAAAAACTTAATTTATCATAAAAAAATCAATTCAACAATTTTTCTACCCTAGAAAAAATGCCTTAAAGATTTTTAACATCTTTTTTCGTCGGGACCAAAAAAACTGCATGATTGCCGAAAAGACCACCACCTGATATGCATCATTGACGACATCGACGGAGATTCGGACCATAATGAAAGGAAGAGACCGAAAATTTCAGAACTGTAATAAATAATAATAAATTGTTTTGACCCAGATAAAAGAAATACAAATGAAGATAACGGAAAAATAATTTTTATTTGATGTAAAAACATGGAAAAATCAAAAAGTGTTTATTATGCAATTAAAAATGAGTATCCGAGTGCAATTATCAAAATGATCAGAAAGAACGGCAAAAACTGCCGAAAGAATGCACAGAAGCTAAAAGAACAAATTTAATTTAACTTTACAAGACAATTGAAGGACGGACCTAACGGATTTCCCACACAGAAGAACGTCCGCCCCCACTCGAAAATTGTTCCAATTGCTCTTTCCATTATATCGCATTGTATTTAATGCAAGCGCAACGTGCGAATGGCAATTATCACAGAATAAATTGTGCGACCGGTTTTTGTACTCCTGAACAAGCAACACAATAGCCATAACGTCTTTCATTAAAAAGCTTACATCACTGGCCTCCGAAACTGCTCTGTCCCAAGCCTCAATACCTCCATTTACTTTTTCGGGACTGAGTTGGTGATAAAGTGTCGGCCATCCAAATGCCATATTGTCCTCAGAAACATAATTAGTGCCGGCAAAATCACGAATTACACCTAATTCAGCATAAAAATTATGGCACCTGGCAATTTCGATATCAATAAACAGCTCTCGACGAGACAAACCAATCTAGATCAGATTCAACTCGATCCGAAGCCGTCTGAACATTTGGCCAACTGAGTCCCAGTGAAAATTGGACTTTTCAGGGTAAATATGTATCATATGGCCCAGAGTCAAAAACACATAAAACTACGTTTATAGGTTTTCTTAGGCGCTGAAAACGATAGAAAACTCAAAAAGAGTTTCCGGTAAAGCGTTTAAACTGGTTTTTGAACCGGTTTAAAATCGTGAAAAATGGGTATAGGTCTAGACCAGTTTCAACTCGATCGAAGCCATCTGAACACTGGCTAACTGAGTCCCAGTGAAAAATGGACGCTTCTTAATGTCGGGCCCAAAGGACCCGACATCAGGCGCGAGCAACCCATTAGCGCAATAATCTATCATTGCTTACTAGTAATGCGTTTCTTGGTTTTTTTCTGCTGTTTTTGTCTTTGGTATTGAAAAGTCCAATTTTCACTGGGACTCAGTTGGCCAGTATTCAGACGGCTTCGGATCGAGTTGAATCTGGTCTAGATCGATTTGTCTCGTCGAGAGCTGTCGATTGATACCAAATTTGCCATGAATTGAGGTGGTTTTATGATTCGAAGTCTGGGACCTATAACCGATATTTTCCTTTTTTCACCAGTGTAGTGTGCTTCCCTATAATAACATGCATGAAGTTGTCGAATAATGAATGAATTTGGAAATTTGACTCGAAAAATTATGACCCCTGGTACGCGTCGATGAGAACCTTTGCTCGTCGCAATACCAGTGTGTCCAATAAAAGGAAACAGCCAACTAATAAGCGGAATTGGAGTCCAAACAATACAAAACGGATAACGATGTTGTTTGGGCCGAATCTCCATCAGGTACGAAAATGATATCAAACTGAAATATAAGGTAAGAATGATTTTCGAGCATATTAGTTCACCAGCAGGCGAATGAAGCATCCAATATATAATTGGAGAGTTCCTGTCTGTACAACTTTGTAAGTGTTTGAAGTGGCTGGTGTTGAGTAGGGCTGGGCTCGGAACCGGAACTTCCGGCCTCGACGGAACCAAAGTTCCGAATCGGAACTTTGGTTCCGTCGAGGCCGGAATTTCCGATTCCGAGTTTTAAAACTCCGGTAGGTTCCGGTTCCGTTTTTTACAAACAGAACCAAATGGAATCGGGATGCACCCCTAAAGATTCGGTTTTGAACGAACATTTTTAGAAATGTTTCGACACGAATATAAAATATGATTGGGGGAATTGAAGGCTCCACGACAATTGGGCAGTGGACAATTCGGCAGTGACAATTCGGATCGATAATTCGGCAGTGAATAAAACAAAAATAATTAAATTGTTTATTAAAATCCTATTATTAAATTCGGTCGTAATTAAGATGGTAGCCCCTCCCCCTTTTTTTGGTAATAGTTAGGTTTGTCTTTTACCATCTTAACTATTACCAAAATTTGTTATCATTCGAAGGCTCTATGTGTTTAGAAGCAAGGTGTATGCAGAAAGAGCGATTGAAAAATTCAAAAAGATATTAGAATATAATATTCTTAAAAAAATTCAGAATTTATGAGTTCATATTTGTGATTAGTTAAGCCGAAAATCCCGGAAGCATTGTTTGTTACACATTACTTAGAAAAAATTTTTTTGTATGTGGCGTAAAGTGAAAGAGTACCTCTTTTCAGGCCAAATCGTTTTTTAAATTTTAATGACTTCCCGAAAATTTTTTGTCGGCGGGAATTGGAAAATGAATGGCACTTTTTCGTCCATCGACGAACTGATCAACTTGCTCAACCAAAATGCTGGTAATTCTAGCGTGGATATTGTTGTTGCACCTCCAGGCGAGTTGTTATTGGTAATAGTGAAATTTATCCCCCTCTTCAAGTTTTAAAAAGTCGTAAAAAACATGTTCCTAGGTTTTGATAACTTTTTGAATTTTCGATTTTTGTTCGAATTCTGGTCCTGGTTTCGAACTTAGGCGAAACAGGTGTCGGATTCGGGAACAGCGGCCTAAAAACCCATAGGGACATGTTTTTTACGATTTTAGCTTGAAATTTTATTTGAAAAATGGGGGGGGGGTGGTATAAACTAGTGCCCGGCGGGAGCGGGATCCCGACCGGGATTTTCCCGGGATCCCGCTCCCGTAACCCGGGTTTTTTGGTGGGCCGGGATTTAAACCGGGACGGGATTTTTGGCCGGGATCCCGGGGCGGGATCCCGCCCGGTCATCTTTTTGAAATCCCGCTCCCGGGTTTTTTGATTTCACCGGGCACTAGTATAAACTGCACTATTACCGTTCTTATTTATGATGTTTGGTTTTCATACTAATATTTTAAAGGTCCTTATCTTCATTATGTGCAACAAAAATTGAAACATGGAATACAAGTAGCTGCACAAAATTGCTACAAAGTAATTTCCTAATTTGGCCGAGTTCTAATAAGAGAATACAATTCAGGTCGCAAAAGGCGCATTTACCGGGGAAATTAGTCCAGAAATGATCAAAGATGTCGGCGCAACTCATGTTATTATTGGTCACTCCGAAAGACGTCATGTTTTCGACGAAAAGGATGCTCTGATCGCTGAAAAAGCTGCACATGCACTCAGCAACGGCTTGTATGTGATTTATTGTATTGGGGAGAAACTGGAGGAGCGTGAAGCGGACAAAACCAGAGAGGTTTCTCTAGACTTTGACTTATTGTAATTTATTTGATTAAGGTGAATTTTAAACAACTGGACGCTTTACTCTCTGTCAGCAATTTGGACTGGCCAAAGGTCGTCATTGCATATGAGCCTGTTTGGGCAATTGGCACTGGCAAAACTGCCACCCCAGAACAGGCCCAAGAAGTGCATGGTTGGATCCGCAACTTTCTGAGCGAGAAAGTATCACAAGAGATTGCTCAGAAGATTCGAATTATTTACGGAGGTTTGTGTTAGTTAGAAATTTAAAGTAATATTTTATCTTGCTCGACAAGACAATTGTTACATGCTAGTATGAAGTTGATCGGGAGAGCCTTTTATCTGGATCTTTTTAGTTGTCTGTTTTCTTTATTCGTTCAACTTCATTCGCACATAAACTGATTTGTATCGTCAATTGTTTTCGAATGTTACCACATTCGTCAGAATTAGACCAGAAACAAAACCTTTCCGGCAAAAGATTGGTTGTATATTTATCTGTTATAAGGCTCTGTGACGGCAGAAAATTGCAAGGACTTAGCCGCTAAGCCAGACATTGACGGCTTTTTGGTTGGCGGAGCATCACTTAAGCCGGATTTTGTGAAAATCATCAACGCGAAGACCTGAAAATGAATGAAGGGAAGCATCATTGACTTTGACATCGGACAGAAAAAGGAATTAGGGAATTTTCTTCATTTTAGAAAAATGAAATAACTATTCTTTCTTTAGCATCATTTTCAGTTAATTTATTGTTAGCATATACTTTAAATAAACAACTGTCCATTCATTTTGTTTCCACTTTTGGATGGACGCTGGTCCTCTGAAATTATTGCGCAAAAAATTTTCCATAGAATGGCGGCAAATTGAAGCGGTTGAAAAGGCGCGCAGAAAGGGGTCGCCTAACGCTCGTGTTTTTGCCTTCGAGGATCCAAGTTTTAAACCGGGTTTGAGTTCTTGCGATATACAGTGCACTCCCCCTCACTAATAGTCCGTTTTCAGGTTGCAGAAAATTTGTCGTGTCAGAGTTACGAGACTTTTATTTATGGTACAGAGAATGTCCGGTCTATGCGCGACACTTTTACGAGTTAATTTGTGAACGAGTGCCCTGCCGTCTGTATTTTGACCTGGAATTTCATCGGGAATTGAACCCTGCTGTGGACGCACTGAGCATGCTTCAAGATTTTCTTTGTATTTGTTGCGACGCATTGCGCCGCCTTTGTGCCATAACTTTGCATCCGAAACGCGATTTTTTGATTTTGGATTCAACCAGCAAAGTGAAGTTCAGTGCACACGTCATTGCGCACATTCAGCTGCACGACTCCTCTTCTATTTCATCTTCCAGTAGAGCAACAGAGGCGGAAGGCAGTGATGAACTTTTGTTCCCGGATAATTCAGTCCTCAAGCTTCTGGTCATGCATTTGTGCAGGTTCAGTTTAATTCATTGTAAACATTTTGTCATACCTTCGTTTTTTGAGTGTTTTTGAGAAGGAAAAACGTTGCATTGTCAAAACCGGTGATCAAAGTACGGGCTTTTTCTCCGATTTGAGCGTGTACTCCAGGAACAGGAACTTCCGATTGTTCCAGTCCAGCAAATGTGGCAAGGAGCAGACATTGAGGCTGGCAGACTATTGCACTTTTTATGATTGTCTGTTTTGTCTTTTTGGATCCAATTCTATGCGTTTTAATTTTGAGTTAGATTACAACCGCTGCAAAAATAATGTTGGACCCCAAAACGCGCAAATTTTTTTGGATTCGCTCGTTACGCCGCTTAATTTTAACACTATGCGAATTATTGACGTGGCACAAATTGAGCAAATTCAAAACATTGAAAAAGTGACGACAAAAGCGGCACATCCAAAATTGCCATTGTCTGTCGTTGGCAGTGGGCAAAGCCATTTGGATGATCGACAACAAGCGCCTCACAATCAGCGACATTTGTTTGTTAATTCGTTTACACATATCATTAAGGGGTAGAGGGGGAGGGTGGCACGCGGTTGCCAAGGCTGCCATTTCGTATAGTGTTCCGACATTTATGGCCGAACAAATGAATTCCTGCTATCTTGGTACCATGGGCGTAGGCAGGCATCAGGGTTGCCCGAAACTCGATCTTTGGCGATCCGAGACCCGGCGTTTGAGCCGGAATTAAAATTTAGAATTGGAATGGGAAATATACATATTTAAAATTGGGAGATTTGAATTATTATTTGGGCTCTATTTCACTTTATGAGTCCAAACCGTTTTTTATGAGTCCAATCAGAGTTTATGAGTCCAATCAATTTTATCAGTGCGCAAGCAGTTTTTCGAAATGTTATTTAATATTTAAAGTCAAATTACTGAACCAATGGCTAATCGCATAACATTTAGATACAAAAAATCACAATTTTAGAGTTGTTGGAATCTGATTTCCTTAAGAATATCTTGAAAAATTCTTGAATTACTATGGAACCGGCCGAAACATGTTCTGGTAAAGATAAATAGGTAACGTGTTTGCTCAAAAACGGCCCCAACTTTTTTTCTTCGTATATATAAATGGCAATTTATAAAAAAATTGATTGGACTCATAAAAAATTTATTGGAAAGATAGAGTACAATAGAGCCATCTTTTGTATTGATAACAATGCTAGTGTTTGGTTGTTCATTGGCTTAGGTTTGGACCCAAAACAAATGAACATCGGCACCGCCTTCCCCTCCACGTGATTTACAGTGCATCTGATAAATGCACTCTTTCCAATTTTCAACTCCCGGTGGATCTTGGGCTTTTTTGTTCCAGCCCTCCCCCCCCCCCCCCCGAAACCAAAAGTCAAGTGGCTACGCCTTTGCTTGGTACCATTCGAAGGGCTCTATTTGTTTATAAAATATGGATGGGCAGGGACTAATGAACAAGTTTCTATAAAGTTGCAGTTTAAGAGCGAATTAGCAATAACTTTTTGAAAAAAAATTTTCACCGGCAAAGGAAAGGAAAATGAATGAAATTTTATGTATATACTTTAACAATTTTCATATACAAATGTCTTTATTGCAAAAAAAAAAAACCGTCGGCGCATATCGGACCGCCGGGTAGTCCTCATTTGTCAGGTTTGAGGTTGCAACAATCATTCTTCGTTTATTTTCGCCAACGTTTTTCATTTTGGTGCCTCGTTCTCCTTTTTCCTGGCCATTCCCAGAAAAGAGTGATGGTGAGAAAAAAAGGTCGTCAGGGCCTTGGAAATTTTTTTAAGTAGCCCCGCTCCCTGAAATTTACGGCGCGTTACGTGCCTGGGCCTGACTCTCCATTCACATTACCCTTTTTATGACAGATCACACGAGTCCATTTCCATCATTGTTCCTTTAAGTTGCGAAGGTACAAAGACCGTCGAATTGGGTGGTGGGCCGCCACCTTCGCCTTTCCCATTGTTGGACCAGTTTATGCTATGTACATTCCGGGCGTTTAATCCGCAGGCAGGAATCCGAGTGTGGCGATTTATCCGAACGCATTGGATCAGACAAAACGACGACAAAGTGAAGAATGGCGACAGTGCTGACGCGATGTTTGAATTCCATCTTCAGTACCAAGTGAGAGACTCAGCGAATGGGGGGAGGGGGGAGGGCAGTTATGAAAAGTCGCAAATTGCAATTCACTAATAACTCGCTCAATTTTTGCTTGTCATTGTGGTAATGGTTTTCATCGAAGCTCACCAATTCGCGTTATTGTTTGAACCGTGGCAGGGAGCACCAAAATAACAATGTCTATTGGGTCGTCGATCTCTGCGCTTTGCATTTTCTTCAGCGGTGTTTTGACAAAAGTATTGATTTCTTCTCAATCTTTGCGTCACTGATGCCTTTTATTTTCATTCAGTTGACTGTCCCAACTTCGCTTCCCCCGCTTTTGCACTTTCGGTCGAAATGTGCGAATATTTGCGCTCTCACATCCGTAGGTTTTCATGAATTGGTTCTGCTTATTTTTAAGATTCATTAATAAAAGACTTGCATTATGCAGAAATTGTATTCCGCCAATTTCAAATTCCCCAGTCGCAATGCTCTTTTCTGAACAAAGAATTGTTGGCAAAACGCTATCGGGCATCGACAGATTCTTTCAACAAATCCTCTGAATGGATGTAAGTTGGCTGACAATGAGCCAAATTAAAAGTCGGCTTTAATGTTGTATGCACGAAAACCCGGTCATTTAACCCGGTCAACTTACCCCGACTTTATGGTACCAGCCAGGGATGAAACCGGATGGCAAAAATGAAAGTCCGGAATTCCGGAATTTTTTTCAATCAATAAAATCGATAATTCTTAAAAAATTTCTTGAATTTTGCCTTACTTTTCTAAAAGTGTTAATTTTTTGCCTTTTT
>JAKKIK010001604.1:0-15254 GCA_024500135.1 Heterodera carotae | reverse complement strand
CTATGCTAAAAAAGACATTGTCATATTTCCTTATTAGGGCCCCCCCCCCCCCCTTCTAATAGACCCTGTAATGGCTGATCAAAAATGGCTGAGTGAGCCGAAAATGCTGTGGGAGCAAAAGCAACAGGGGCCAAAATGAAGGAAGATGACCCCAAAACAACAGTCAACCCTCCAGCGGTGGATTTGGTCTAGTGGCTAAGACAACGGATCCACGTTAGGGGCCCCGAGCGGCGGTTCAAATTCGGCATCCCACCCCATTTTTCGCCTAAATAATAGACCCTTTAAAGAAGGTTAAAAAATATAGCCCCGGGGGCGCTAATATAGGAATTGGTAAGCATATTACGACCATTCCTCCAACCTCCGGTGATATTGATGTCCAATGAGTCAGTTGAATTAAACAAAAATTTGTTCTCTAACTTTCCGACCAAATTTTTGCTAAAATTAAAATTTATAAATATATTTCAAAATGAATTTGGCTGGGCAAACTTGCCCCAGGGATGACTTAAAAGTCACAGAGCCATCTTTCAGTTCGGTGAGCACCAACGCGTGCCATCCTTTGGTCCCATCATTCTCGGCACATTCGTTGATCATTTCCTTGTCCGTTTCATTTTTTTGCAGTCGCGCGGCGGCCTTCGAATTGCCAAAATCCTTGGCCAATTTGCTCTTGTAGCAGATGAAATGGCTAAATGGTTTATTTATCTTTTTTAATTATTTACCAAAATTTTATTACCTTTTATACGCATTTTCCAGTCGAAGCGTTCCGTCGTTTCCGTCCGATTCGCAAGGCTTCCATTTGCCCGGCAGAATGTCTCTACATTTGTTGGAATTTACCCCAAAATGATTAAGCCCAAATTCATTTTTTACCCTCCATTGGTGCCAATCGTCGCATTCAGCAGCCGGGCAAAAGCAAAAAACAGTGAAAAATGAATAAAATTATTCATTTATTTTGGGTCGATTGGTCGGTGGTATACGGTAATTTATTGGGGGGGGGACAAAATTATTTTGGAGAAAATTCGATGGATTAATGGAATGAGTGCTTAACAAATGCTTTGAATGGAATCTACGAGCACTTATATAGGCATTAGCTGAATGATTCATCCCATCAGCAGATGGATTTTGAAGGCCGTCCGTCCAATGAATGCTAAAATTCCGTCCTTTTTTCATTTTTTATGCATTTTACATTGAATAATTTCGATAAAATAGGGATTCGGGCGGACAAACATTGGGGGAGGGGGGGATTTATGGCTGGGTGGTCAGGTCCTATGATCACTCCAATCATTCCAGCAATTTCGTTGAATCATCATTGTCACCATCGGCGGGCAAATGACATTCGACGGAAGCCGACAAATAATGTTATTCGAAAATTATGTTAATAAATATTAAAATGATAAAAAAATTGAGAAATGAATTTTGTAATTAGAAATTGAGCCAACAAATAACTCAAGGGGAAATGCAAAAGACTTGAAAAGATGGGGCCAAAGTGTTGGGGATAGCCAAACAGTAGGGATAATAGCGGCTTTTGTCCGAGTACGAACCCTTCGGGCCAATCCCGGTTTGGGCCCAACTTTGTGCAGAATCAAACAATGAATTCGTATGTTAACACGTTTAGTTCACACCTCAAACTCGGTCAAAACCCATGCAATAACTTGGGGTTACACTTATCCATGCATGAGTCCAATAGGGTTTTAGCCGGTCAGAATATTCGTGTTTTAATTCGGAAATTATTAAAAAATTTATAAGGGGAGGGGCCTGGCGGTTCTGATAGGTGTCGGCAGAGTTCCGAAATGGTGTCAGGGTTTCGGAATTTATGGGACCGTGATTACTAAAATTAACCTATTTTTGACCGGGATTGGATTCCCGTGGAGCCTGCGCCGCCTGGATGATTTGTTAACACAATTAATGTATTGTCAAACTAAGGACAAGGGTGACTGGACAATCCGACAGTGGACGATCCGACAGAAGTGGACAATTCGACAGTGAAGGACAATCCGACAGAAGTGGACAATTCGACAGTGAAGGACAATCCGACAGAAGTGGACAATTCGACAGTCGACATTCCGGCAGTGAACCCAAATTTTAAAAAGTAATAATTCTAGAGATTAACATAAAATGTGCGTTTACTCCCTAAGATCATAAATTTGAGTCCAACTAGTTTGTTATAAAAAAAATGCCGAAAAATTTTCCCGAAAAAGAAAAAATCGGGTAGTGAAATTAATTGGTGTCACATTTCGGCAATGGCACATCGTCGTCCACAGTGTCACCATCAACCTTTGCTTCTGAAAAAATGCATTCACCGCGCAAAAATTTTTTGAGTCCTTTTGCAGTCGGTCGAGACTTTGGATCTTTTTGCAATGATGACTAAAATAGAATAAATTCAGAATTTTATGAAATTGGCATTAAAAGAACATTAAATCGAAATGAATTTCTTTCCCAGCTAAAACTGGAAACCAAAAAGTTGAAAGTAGGGTTGGTCGGGGGCGCGTTTTTCCCGGGTTTTGCTTGATTCACCGGTCTAGCACTTAGAAAAATCTGGGTCCCGGTCCCGGCTTTCTCAAAATTCCCGGTTCGACCTGACCTTAGTTGAAAGGGTCAAATTTGACCCTTCAATAAATAAGTAACAAAATACTGTAAATATGAAAATGAATACCAAAATAATGTGCTTGAGGGGTTCCATTTCCGTTCTGTTCGCTGCAGTGGCATTAATCACAGTGAAATTGGAAATGGCATGGCGCACGCATTCGCTGTACGCTTCGCCCTCATTCGATTGGCACATTCGATTGAACGGATTGCCCACCGACGGCACAATCATTTCATACAAAAGAATTGCCAGCGTAAAAATGTCGCATTTTGGCGACAATTCAAACGCGCCGGTTATTTGTTCAGGGCATGAGTAAATTAGAGATCTTTCGCCAAAAACTTGTGCTCTGTTCAAATCATTCAACTGAAATATATATCATCAAAAAAATGTTTTGCCGAAACATTTGTGCCCACTTTTTTGCTAGTTTTGTCCATTACCCATGAGGGGAGAGTATTTGAAATGGTATTTGGAATTTTGGGTAAATCTGTTGCACCGGGTTGCCCAGTTCTCGACCGAAAACTCAGAGAAAAACAGAAAATCCTAGCAGAAACCCGGACAGAGACTAATTTCTGGTTTAAAAAACCCGGGACTTAATTTCAGTCCCAGCTCGTGCAAAGCTATTTGGAAATGTTCAAATTTCGAATTAAATTACCTCTCTTTTTGGAATTTTTAGTTTTCCGCCGTTTGACAAAAGTGCACTTCCAAAATTGTCAATTACTGTCTTTGCTTTTTTTGTTTGCCCATTTGCCAATTCCAGCTCAAAGCCGTCAGTGGAATTAGAATTTTCCACAAACAAAAATTTGCTGAAATCGATGCTCAAATGCATCCCAACTAAATTAATGATGCCAATTTTTAATATTTTTTTAAATTCATTTTCGAACATTGGTGGAATTCTTCCAGCGCCCCAAGCATTTGCTCATAAGGCATTTTTGCATAATCCTTTGGCGCCGCCTCAGCATCAGAATTGTGCCACGCATCAGCAAAATTAAGCAAAATATTTTCTGTTACCATTTTAATCATTGATTCATTTTGTTCACTAAAAACAATTTTTTGGAATTGGGTTTAAACATTCGTTGAATATTTATTTGTAAATAGTGAAATATTTTTAAAATAATCTGTCTCTAAATAAAATTTGACCTTTCAAATAAACGGAGAGTATGTTCAGTTTGCGTATTTAATAATGTTAAAATTTTGATTTCTTTATTCAGCCATTTTTTCATCGAATCGCTCACTTTTTTGGCTTTAATTTCCACCAAAGTGACACATGCGCCATAATATTCCGAGTTAACTTTGAAATTCTGAAACACAATGTTAAAACTTTGACGTCGACTTGAAACCGTTAAATTGGCAAAAAAAAAGAAAAATCCTTTAATTTAAAATTCTTATTTTTAATACCCTTAAATCTCCGCTTTGCAAAATTAAGCTTCGATCGACGCTGAAAAATGAATTTCCAATTTTTTCTATTTTGCCAAAATTGCGCAAATAAATTTGGTCGTCGCAATAACATTTGGCCATTCCATTGGAACGTTGCAACAATTCTGCCAGCAAACTCACTAATCACGAGTGATTCAATGGTAAAATGATTGATATATATATAGTAACAGACAAATAAATTAATTTTAATTTTCGAATTGCCACGAAGGGGTTGTGAGTAGGGTACGGCAAAACGATGTTTTCGTCGTTTGGCGTAAATAAACGATGTAACATCGTTTTACTAATATAAACGATGTGCATAACGCCAACGACGTTTCAACGACTTTTGGGTAGAAACGACTGACAAAAAAATTACTGTCATCTGAGTCCTCACACAAATATTCAGTCCAGGCCGTTTGGGCGCGAACATTTGATCGCCATTTTATGAGATTGAAGAAACGTAACGCCAAAAAAAAGTCGTTTTGTCGTACCCTACTTGTGACCCGAGCCCAAGTGCTAAAAATGTTGCGATCGGAAATCGTCAGAGATGGCATTCGTGGATCGAATATGGAAATGTCATTGTCGGATAATGGGATAATGGATACTCAATCAGGGAAACTTCAAAGAATTCCACGCTTTCCTCTTGGCTGTTCTGAATCCATTTACTTAGTATTTGGCATTTCGGGGACCGGGGTCGGCAAATAGGGTCTAAAATCCGGGCCCAATCCTAATTAGGGCCTAAGACCCACACCCAATACTAATTGCCGCCGCCATAATTAAACTTTTACATTTTTTTCTTCGTTTGTCGCGTCGTATTTTTTGAAAAGATTTTCAAAATTAATTGTTTCCTTCGAATTGTTCTGCCATTGTTTCTTCAGCAAAATTACTGTAAAAATAAATGATTAAACCCAATCAGCTTATTAATTTTTTTTAATTTTATACATTTTTCACTAATTGCATTGTTTTTTTGCCTTTTTTCCTCAATTTTTGTCCTTTGAATTGCGTCCTAAATTCCAAAATTATTTCATTTGTAAGTCGAGATTAATCGCTACCAAGTTTATAAAAATTGGTTAACAAAGAGAAAAGCTGTGCTTCAAAAAATCTGGACTCAACTGACCGAGTCCGCATTATTTTGGACGTCCCCAAAATTTTAACCAATATTTGTATTCTTCGGGAATTTTTGGTCGAATATTTTACAATTTTAATTAAATAATAAATGAATTTTAATTTTTAAAATCAATAATTTAAGCACTCAAGCATTTCGAAACCTGCACATCCGTCGTTTGAAAATAATTCGGTTCTTGTGTTACAATTTGTACAGGTGAATTTATACCTGTTAAATAATATAAAAAAATAAAATTAATTATATGATATTTAATTAACGATTTTGGCCACCGTAAATTGGGTAATAAAGTCCATCAATTGCATTGCCAAATCTGTAAGATGAAGAATTTAAAATTGTCGAAGAGCCTGTCGCGCCAGTGACAACCTAACAAAAATTTTTTTAATATTCATTCAATAAAAATTGAAATAAATTTAATGTATTTACCAACGGAAGAAATGCCAAAGCTCCAATTTTCTTTAAAAATTTGCCTCCACCATTTTTGGGTTTGCCTAAAAAATTGGTTGTTTTTTTTTCGAAAGCGAAGCAAGCAAGTTTTTTGAAGAATAAGAAATGAGACAGCAAAAGACAGAAGCCGTCGCGAAATTAAAAAATTAATAAAAAAGCGCTGAAAAAATAAAAAACAACAACCAAGCATCTTTATTTTTCCATTTGAGGGGTTTTGGGGGTTTCTGGCACACCTATTTTTGCATTTTTATCACCTATTTCGGTCCTAGAACCGGGTTTTAGCACCTAAGAATCTGTTGCCCGGTTACTAATTTTTTAATATTGTTTAATTACTAATTATTTAAAATTATATTAATTTCGGCGCTTTGTCCGTTCATTTATTTTTCTCACTTTTCGTTTGTCTTTCGGTCGTTCTTTTGTCTGCTGCTTCTGATCGCTGCTTCTTCTCATTCTGCTGCTTTTCGTTTCGATTTTCTTGCACCAATTTTTTTTCGATTCCAAAAAAATTGAATTTAATTCCCAAAATTTCAGAAACATTGTCAGAAAAATCGGTGATAACAAAAGGAATTTCATCCGTATTTTGTGCGGATTTGTTCGTTTTATTTGTTGGAGAAGCAAAACAAAGGGCAAAAAACAAAAAGGAGGTCAACAATAAAATTGGCACTTTCATTTGCTTAAATTTAAAAAAGAATTGTATTGAAAAAGGCAATTAACTAACAGAATTGTACCACCATGACAAATATTTTCCACTGGGAAAATAAACAATTTTACTGCATTTTTATTATTTAATATATAATAATTTTAGTTAAGTTCCCGGCGGGAGAAAATCAATTTTGCCAACAATATCCTGTCATGGCGATTTCTCATGCCCAAGACATAGAGCTGAAACGCAAGAATTCAAATTTATTTTCTTGATGGCATATCTATTAGGATGCTCGTAATAATCCGATAAAAGCACCGAGTGAATTGGTAACAAAAAGTTTACTCAAAATCATCAAATCAAAAAATTCATAAATAAATTATACAATGTTTTTTGTGTCGTCATGTTGAAAAAATGGTGCCGAAAAGACTGTTTGACTCAAAGAAATGCCATTTTCAGTGCCAACATTATAAGGGCGGAGAAAAGGGCGGATAATGGCAAAGTGAGCAGCCAGGACATGGCCACATTTGACAACACGCGCCAGTCGACCCCTTCGCCCGATTTGATCAGTCCGACAAACATCACACTTCCGATCTGAAAATTGGGACACAATCACTGATTCGGAGGAGGATGAATTTTTACGATCACATTTTTTAATTTATATCTTTTAGCATTGAATTATTTTTTTTAATTAATCATAATACGCCTTATTTTGAATCAGCGAAATGTTCGCCTCTTTTAATTTGGATCAAATTCTCACCAAACAATGCGTACTCGAAATTGGGATCCCAATTTTGCTTGCGCAAAGCACTGTAATTGCCATGCCAAATTCAATTGCGAAACCGCTAAAAAAATTAAAATTGTGCAAAAAACGGATAATTCAACAAAAATATTTACTTGCATGGATTAATCTCAGTGATTTTCTTTCCGACTGTTTGCATAACTAAAACCAAAAAATACATTTAAAAATGTATATTTTCAATCATTGTTAGGTAATTGTTTTTAAAATGGTTCCCTCGGTGTCCAAGCGCGAAAAATCCAAAACAAGTGCCGGAAACGCCATAGAACCTAAAGCAGGGGGTGGAAATTAGTGGCACAAATATGGAAACAATTTAACGAATTGACAATATAATAAAAATTTAATAAAATATATAATAAAAATTCAGTGCCAACATTAGCCACAGCGGCGTTTCCTCCTTTTGTGTCACATTTTGTGAGTTATAAATGTCAAGCATTGCCACTAAAGGCGCAATTGTGTGACTGACGTCACTTGCCTATTGTAATGTATGTTTTTTGCTTTTTACAGTTAAATGTTTCAAACTCACACCATGGGAAAAGCCCGCGAAACAGCCCGTGACGACCTAAAACCAATAAATGTACAAATATATAATAAAGCTAATTGAAAAGAAAATTTTTGCATCCGAAATTTGAAATAATTTTGTCGGATAAGCAATTAGAAGCAAAACTTGGTATCAATCGAAAGCTCTGTACTTTTGAATGTGATACCAAGTTTTATAAATTGGCAATAACAAAAAAAAATGGCTTAAAACTCGCTTTTTATACAAAATCGGTGCAATTATTTGGTACTTGGACAATGCTGAACAGTCGCAATGTGTCTGCGTCCTCATGCCTTTCGCGCCGCGGGATAAACCAATTAACAAAGCCACGAAGGGCTAAAATCTTTTGTTAAATTTGGTTAGCCTTTCTTTTTTATCATATATTCCCCGAGATCCCCATAATTTGTAAGGGATTAAAAAATAGAACCCCTGGGGTTCTAATGAAGGAATTACGGAATTTGTCATTTCCGTACAAAGTTCGAATGGCTGTGAACGATCAACGGAAGACGATATGTTGTTGTTATTGTTGTGCGGATGCTGCCACTGTTTGTCAGACTGATTTGGCGGCACCGACATAATATTTATTATGGTCATCGGCAAAATTACTGTCGCTTTTGTAATTGCATTTTGTTGGCCTATTAAAAAAAGCAGTTTAATAATAAATAAATAATAAATAATTAAAATACCCTTTTTAATCCAATGAATAAGCTTTGGTCGTAAAATGAATAAATAAATTAGCATGGCACAAAAGCCGACAGCAATGCTTATTAACAGAGCCAACCAAGCCGAAATTTGTGCGAGATGAAGCACTAACAAAATTAAAAATATACAAATTAATATTACTAATAAATCATTTAAAAACCTTTCGATCCTTCAAAAACAACCATAAAAGTGTAGAAAGCGAAGCAAAGGAAATAGAAGATTGGCATTATTCGAAGGCCACATTTGAATGGATCTTTCTTTATTTTGAAAATTAATCATTAATTATGCCATATTTTTGTCTTTTTGAATGCTTTAATAACCAACCCTCCGAAGCACAGCAAAGTCAATGCTCATGTAAATAATTATTGAAATAGTGCCGGAGAGAATTGGAGATATAACCCAAGAAACAGCAACTTTGGACACCTGTAAATGAAAGTTTAAGCACTTAATTCAGCAAAATGATAATATGTAATAAGCTCAAACAAATATCAATCAATCAATCAATCAATCAATAAGTGAATCACTAATCACCATGCTCCAGTGAATGCCGGCATTTCCTTTCATAAATAGTGTAAAGCCTAAAGTGGCGCCGACAATGCTATGAGTGGAAGAGATTGGCAGCCTAAAAAGGGTGGCCAGGAACAGCCAGCAGGTACAGCCTGAAGGAAGAAGCTAATTAGTTGTAAGCCGACTTGGGTGATTAAAGTGAAGTTGACACTCCAAAAAACCACCTCCAAGAATGGCCACCTGTCCGACCAGCAAATGGTGCGGCACATCTTTGTACAACTCAATCTCGACGATGCCTTTGCGTACAGTGTCCACAACGTTATATCCTGTGCAAAAAAAGAAAAATAAATACCTACTTATTTCTTCTATTTGAAGGTCCCCCCCCAGAAATTATAAAAAAATTTTAGTTAATTAATTTTGTTGGTCGGAAAATTGAAGGCCTCCTTCTATTTGAAAGCTCCCCCTTACAAATTAGACGAGGACTGTTTTATTGTAAAAGGCGTAACAAAAAAAATAGATAAATTTATGAGCAGGAAAATTTTTATATAGATATTTTTGAGGACACTTATTAAATAGAATTTTATTTAGCTGGCCAACCACTCTGAGTAAAACATTTGTTTTATAATTGGCAAAATGTTCTTTACCGACTAAAGCGGCGCCCGCCGTTTCCATAATTGCAGCCATTACCTTTATTGTATTTGTTGATATTATTATTATTATTATTATTATTATGAGTTTTAATGTTTTTTTTTTCATTTACATTTGCTTGTCGCAATGTTAGAACTTTGGACCCAACGGAAGTGCCAAAAGCATTTGCCACATCGTTGGCGCCCATGCCAAAGCCGAGCAAAAATGAGCACACAAAACCGGCAATTAATGCCACCAAAAAATGATGCTAAATTGTCTTTTTTGGACAAACCAACAACAAATTCGCATTGCAAACAAATTCATTTATAAATTAATTCAATAGTACATATATTAGCCATTATTATTTATTTATTTAATTTACATATTTATTATTATTATTTGCCTGAAAGTCTTCGAGCGACGGCATTGTGCTGGTGGTTACAAATGGCAGAAGCGTGGTCATTATTGCTGCTGACAAATTTGAGATGTTTATTTTCAAAAACACTCAAAAATTTAAAAAATTAATCGCCCTAATATTAATTAATTAATCGCTCAAAGAATTTGCAATTTGTTAATGGGAGACTAAAACATTTGCTCAAAATCGTTGGGCAAAAAGAACAAACAAATATATTGGAAAATGCAACGAAATTAAAGCAAATTACGGCGAATTTTTGTTTTTTTTTCTTTTTTTATCAACAAAAAATTAATTTCATGCAATCGGAATGTTTAACTGATAAATAAATGGCAACTATTTTGTGATCAAAAGTCTCCCCTCAAATTTCTTCGCCGCCAATTGCTGAATGACAATCACAACAAATAAAAAAAATTGTACAATAGAGATTTGTCACAATATGTGTACATAAATAAATACATAAATAAAACGCCCCATTCCGACCGATCAATTCGAGCGGCGAGGGTTTATTCACTCTTTTGATTAGTATCATTGACGTAATTGGACTCACTGATTTTGAAATGAAATTTTATTCACAAAATTAGTAGACGAGAGCAAAGAAATTGGAAGGACAATCAATCCAATGAGAAATTTATAATTTAAATATATAAAATATTTTAATTAATTTTTAATAATACAATCAATTTGTTGATCGGAGGCTTTTGTCACATTTCTCCTGTTATTTTGTTTTCATTAATCTTAACCATCAGTAGTTCCTTGTTTTGAAACAATTGGTAAATTTGCGGATGCTCAATGCCAAGGTGACCATACAATCGCAGATGCGATTGTCGCGCACTGCGACTTAATTTGCAACCGCAAAAGACGCACTTAAACAAAGTCAATCAGTAAAAAACACAAATGGAAATTATTTGGTTAATAAATTGAAAAAGAATATGCCTAGGCTATATTTGTTTTTGTTTTAAAATAGCATTTGTTCACTTTGGCTAAATTTCCTGAGCGTGTCCATTTGAAGAATTGTGCCAAGTTGTCCACTCCGTGGCCAATTTCGCCCCCCGGGCGCCGTTGGTGCCATCGTCCGCCGCCTTCCGACTGCAAAGTTCCAGCGAGCACAAGCAGTTCATTCAGCTGATTTTGCAGCTCTTCCACCGTTGGGTGCATTCGTCCGAACATTCGATCCCAAAAATGTTTTTGGGATGGCGCGCGGACGACGGATTTTGGGATGATTTCGCGCAGGAAAAAATGCGCCGAGAGGAAAATCCGAATTGGAACAAATTTAGAATGGGATTTGACGTTGGAAACCTGATTTGATATTGCACTAGAACAACGTGCAGTAAAAGCGACCCAAAACAGTCAAATCTTTTTCGGCAACCCCAAAATGGCGACGGCACTATTCGATTGATGTTGGCGCAATGAAAGGATATGTAATAATAGCAAAGATCGATGGCACGAACAGCAACTCGGATTTTGCATCCTTTATTTTTCCCTCAAGCCTATGCATAGAGTGAGTTTTTAAACTTTTTTTTTTCAAAATGAAGGAATTAGACTAATGATGATGATAAATATGATGGATGACAAGTGCAAATTCTCCTTTTCGTTTGAGACTTTTCGCCTTCAATTACCCAAAGTCAATATTTATGTGCCTGTGCTCAAATCACGTGGACAAGTGTTTGTTTTCACTTTTTCATATTTTTAGACACCAGCAGGGGGGAGGTTGGTAAATTTATGGACATTTTGCATAGCCCAGTAAGAACCCCTCATCCCCCCCATTCCATAATCGAAATACAAAATCTCCCTGCTTTAAATAGCAGCTGTATAACCCCTAAATGCCTTCAGATTTATTTAATCGAGAACGAATTTGAATGACACTCCGCTTTTATCAAAAATAAATATATTCATTTGACTGATGGAGATGAATTAAAAAAATAATAATAAATCAATTAAATTTTAATGGAAATCATAGTCCAGACTTTTTGCGCAGGTTTTGTCGTATACAGCTCCAAGAAAAAACGCCAAATCCACAAATGTTAACACTTCGGTTGATGTCATTTCCACTCAATTCCTGCTAATGAAGGCAAACATTTCAATGGCACATTTACAAATGTAAGAATAAATTCAATTTACCGATCCCCAAAAATGGCAAGAAGAAACCAAAAGATCTAAATAATGTGTAATGGCATTTTATGAATGAAGAAAAAAAAAGAAAAATAAAGTGTGCCTGAATTATGTCAAGGAAAAGCGTAATCGAAGCAAAAATATGCTCTTCCGGAGAAATTTCGTAGGTACGACCGCCCATAACCATCTGGAAATGAACGCAGTAAGCCAAGCGGCCAATTCTGCTGATTTGCCTGAATGTCAACGGCCAACCAAATCATGAACAGAAATGCCCCAATTGCGGCGTAGACAACGAGCAAAATGCGCACATTGGTGAACATGCCGACAATAATCACGCCCAAGCCGAAGAACATCAGACACATTGTGGCGATGAACAGAATACCCATCATACTGCAACAAACACCCCAATATATAATACAAATGCATTGGGAAATGGTTAAGATGTCGACGGCGGCGCCATTTGGGGCTCCAAAATGCGTGGTCGCATTTTCAGGGGGAGGGAGCTCATGAATTTTTTTCTTATGATCGTTCGAGGGGGGGGGGGGGTAATCGGGGATTTATATGGCTGGCCGGCATAATCTTTTTTCTAGTCAAATGCCTTCAAACTTGGCATTATTCGAAAGAACTTTGTGTTCTAGTCTTCACACACCTGGTCAAGTCCTTTTTGGTGACCGTGGCGAAGAGGGCCACTCCGAAGCACGAAAGCGAAGTGATGGCGAATGCCATGAACACGGAATGGACGGCATATTGAGCAGTGATCATCATGGTCATGAAGCCGATTGATAAAGTCTGAAATGAATGCAAGCGAGGATTCATTGAGAAATGCTTAATCGGCTTATCATGGTACCAAAATGCCAAGCAAAATGATGTTGGTTGGGAATGATCGACGGACGCCCTCACAGCAGATCAACGCGATGTACACGACGAAGAAGGCGATACTGAAACAATCAAAATGCTAAACAACTTTTAGACAATTTTAATCATTTTTGCGATAAATGGAACGATTTCAGTACAACAATTCAGTAAGTGAAACTTACTATCCCATCAAATACAGTCCGACATTGTGCCGCACAAAATCCATCATCGGCGGATGCATGAACGGGAAAGCACTCATCACAGCGACAACGCCCAACTGAGTTTGGCCGAAATGTTTGTTTTCATCTATTCTCAGTCAAATTTTTTTATTGTTTTTTTAGTCAGAAAAATGCCGAAATCGTGATTAGCACACTAGGCCCTGCTTTTGTACCATAATGGCGACGGTGAAGAACACTTTGCGCACAAATTGCGCCCGAATGGTCATGTTATTGAATCCCAACTCATTCTTCGGCATGCCGGCATTGCCCTGCTCCGCAAAGTGTTGTGCATTGTAGGGCTGCTGTCCTGGAAAAGGGATTATTGGCAACGAGTCTCTTCTTTGTCAACTGCGGATCAGCGACCCAATCCAAAGTTTTCTTGGGTGCATTTTGTAAGTTAATCCCGCAAACTCGGGCCTGGGTCGTTGGCCCGCAGTCGTGGGTCTGTGATCATTGGTCCTCAGTTGACCGAGTCTCATTCGATACATAATGGCTCACTTATTGTAATCAATTCCTTCCTCCTCGTCTCTTCTGACACTTTCAAAAGCAATTATTTATAAAATTTGCACTTTGACTTGCCTTGGGCCGGCGGAGGCACATTCCATCCCGGCTGACTTTGGTACGGGTTGTTCCCCTGGGGCTGAAAGCCGTAGCCTTGTTGTTGCTGTTGGCCGTAGCCGAAGTTGGACATGTTCAAAGTCTAATTCGTACTTTTTGAAATTAATAATTCGTCTGAAACTAAAACATTAATGGAGGATATTTTGAGTTATTTGTCCCATAAAAGATAATAAAAAGAAGCATATGTAAGTCGTGGAGAAGAACATTAAAAAAGAAAAAGCATGAAAGGAATACTCACAAGCAAAAGCAACAAATAGGTAAACAAACAAACAAATAAAGATGCTTTTTGAGGCTTTCATCGATTGAGGCACCGCGGGCGCCCCCCTCCCCCACAAAAATTTAGAAAAGCAGCGACATTAAAAAGTAAAAACACTAAAGAATTTGTTGTGAATGGAATGAGTGAGTAACGCGACCGATCTTCCCATCCCATGTTCTTGGCACAAAAAAAAAACACTGGATACTTAAAAATTGTTGGATAAATTGAAAACAATGTTTAGTGGTGAAGAATGGGTTTAAGTCAAATTTTTTTGTGATTTCATAAGCCGTATTATCTACATAGGTATCTCGGTTGCTAATGAAGAAAGTAGGCAGCAGACAAAAAGCACGCAGCTAAAATCATTATTATTGATATGTATGTACAAATACATACAAATGAATGAATGAGTGATGTGAAGAGATTGTGTGTTCTGTGAGCCCCTCCCTCCCTCCCTTCCTCCCTCAAGCATTCGCCCCCCTGGCGTTATTTTTGTTTGTTGATGGCCCCCAAAGCGTACGCGCGCACATACGACGACAGACTATGAGGAAGTGAGAGGAGCAGAGAAAAGTGGGAATAACGAGGTAGAGAGAAACAAATTCGAGAGAAAAGAAAAAAACAATTTCATTCTTTGGTGCCTTAGCCGTGACAACAACTTTCTCTTCTCCCGGTCGCATTCAACACAAAAGAAAGGCAAGAACGGAAGAGATCTGTTAGAGTTGGAGGGGGTTTGACCGGAGGAGACGTATGATTAAATGATGACGAAGAGCATTATCGTTTAGAAGGGGTTGCCCGGAGGGGACAAATGATGACGGAGAGCATTCATCCGATGATTCATAGAGTCAGAGGGGGTTTGCCCGGAGGCGACAACACCCGATTTGCAAAATCACCCAAATCAGTGAATAGCCTATTTTGGCATTTTTCCAGAAATTTCTTAGCAAAAATGCAATTATACCATTGCCCACGCGCAAAAGGGTGGAAGAAAGTGAAAAAGTGAAAGTGCCGCCACTAGAGGCAATTTTTCTCGACATCCTTAAAAATCAAAAATGTAAAAACTATAAAGTTACTCAATGTTTTAAGACTCTAAGAACACTTCACGTGCTGGCCGTAGCACCGGCCCTCTACGCAGTACGCGGCGAAAGTGATGAAGACCCAAATGAGTGCATTCATGTTGGACAATGGGTTTCTATACCCCACAAGGAAGTGAAGGGCGCATTAGAAGGCTTCATAAAATGGTTGAACAACGAAGAAAAATTGGTCAAGATCCCGCATTTGGGCCGCGGTTGCAAATTTTGGTACCGTAAGCTCACATCAAGATGGTAAGCGCTTTCATTTCCGCGTCGAGTCGCGCACGATCTGGCGCAGGTCCCGGACACTTGGGCTGAAATGGCTTTGTTGGTTTTTCCTCCGCC
>JAKKIK010001603.1:0-15257 GCA_024500135.1 Heterodera carotae | reverse complement strand
ACAAAGAGTGATCATTCGACAAAGAGTGATCATTCGACAAAAAGTATCATTCAACAAAGAGTGATCATTCGACAAAGAGTGATCATTCGACAAAGAGTGATCATTTGACAAAGTGATCATTCGACAAAGAGTGATCATTCGACAAAGAGTGATCATTTGACAAAGTGATCATTCGACAAAGAGTGATCATTCGACAAAGAGTGATCATTCGACAAAGAGTGATCATTCGACAAAGAGTGATCATTCGACAAAGAGTGATCATTCGACAAAAAGTATCATTCAACAAAGAGTGAACTTTGGACAAAAAGTATCATTCAACAAAGAGTGATCATTCAACAAAAAGTGATCATTCGACAAAAAGTATCATTCAACAAAGAGTGATCATTCGACAAAGAGTGATCATTCAACAAAGAGTGATCATTCGAGTCCCATTGTCAGTACAGGTCGCCTGCATCACGCGGAGCAACGACTGCGCACTGAAAGGGACACGCGCTTGGCAGACGCGCAGCGATCCGACGAGGAATGGGAGGAGCAGATGGACTTTGTGTCGAAGTTGGTTGCGCAAAAGGTGGCATTCATTGATGACGACAATTCCTCCAATTGGACGGCCTTTGCATATTAAGGAGAGTCTCCAGCAAAGATTGGCTGAGGCGGAACGGCGTATTCGCCATGGCGGCGACGCTGAACAAACGCAACTGAACGCGTGGCGTCAGCGCGTGGAGCGTCTACAGCAGTCGCTGTCACTTGTGGAAACGCAAGCCACGGCTGCTTGTCAGCAGACTGAGGAGATGTTGGAGGAGCGTGAGCGTCAGAGCCGTGCGGAATTGGACCGCGCGAGGGCAGAGATTAATCGCAGCAGTGCCGAACTTGCCGAACTTCGTGAACACGAGGCAGAACTGCAGGAGCGCTTGGAGGACGCTGAATTTCGTCTCGGTAAGGCCAGGGAGCTGTGCGGGAAGCTGAACGCCGAGCTGGATGAACTGAGGTGAGCGAGCATTTGGCTGTTTCCCAATTAGTAGTAACATTTGTTGCTCCCAAAAACAAAAAACAGCAATTAAATGCCAAAATTAAATAATACAATAAATATTTTGGATTAGCCAAAAAAATGAATGATCACTCCCAAACATCAATTTAATTTACTTTTTATGCATTCCATCAAAAATGATCAGAAGCACGTAAAGATTGATAATTAATTGAAATTTCAGTGAACGAAGTGTTGCCCAAAACAGTTCAGCCGAACAATTGCAGGCGGAACTGAACGACGCTAACGGCGAAAGTGCACTTTTGAGGAGTTCTCTCGAAGAGCAGCGAAACCGAAACGCCAAATTGGAGACGGAATTGCTCAGGGCGGAAAAAGGTGAACAGACAGACAAACAAACAAAATGCAATGTAATTAGAGAAACAGACAGACACACAAACAGACAGACACACAAACAGACAGACACACAAACAGACACCTGCTGCAATTTAAAGACACCTGCTGCAATTTAATTAATTAATTTATTAAAATTTGTTTAATAAGCCCAGTGCTTTTGCTCTTTCAGTTAGCATCAGAGAACAACAATTGCGTATGAAAGCAGAAGAAAGTTTACAACGAGCAGAATTCGAAGCACGCGCAAAGCACGAAAAAAAAGTGAATAAATTTGGTGAAAATATTTTGGGAAAGCATTTCTTATTTTACAGCTGTTTGAATTGCGCGAGATTCAATTGGAGCGTGAGCGATTGAAGCGGCTCGAATCTGAGCTGAAAAGCCAAGAAAAGGAGGGACGAGCCGACTTTGAAAAGCAAATTTGCGCAATTATTAACACTTGGGCACAAAAGGTCGGCGGCATCCAATTGATGCCGAAAGAGACAAGTGCCATTGATCAGAGTCTAAATCAGTTGCTGAACGAAATATGGAAAAAATGTGAACGGTTGGAAAAGCGGAAACAGGAGACCGAAGAAGGTTAATGGAGGACAGCCCCCCCCCCCCCCTTTAATGGTCATTTAGTTACAAATTGGGATCAGGGATAAGTCATGACAAATCGAAATTATATAATCCAAAAAAGCAATGCAAACAAAGAGTTAATCAGTGAGGGGACACGATTTAAAGCAATATGCTCAGGCCCAAAAGCATACAAATACAATATATACAATAAATAAATAATATGTAAATTCATAGAAAACATTGCGTTGGGTGCTCAATTGTCCAAAAGCCACAAATGTTCGCAAGTCCAACAAAGTGATTTAATGAAAAGAGAGAAGCAGCTCAGCGATCTCCAGTCTACACTGATCAAGTCGAAGCAGGAAATGAAAAGGGAAAATGCCGAAAGGGTAACCAAAGGAAAAAAAAGAGCAGAAATTTTGATAATAACATTTTAATTATAGGCCGATTTAGAACGCAATTTGCGTCAAAGGGATGAAGAAGCAAAAAAAGAAAAAGCACAAATTGACACCAAACTGAACAATTTGAAGGCTGAACATAGCAAAACGGTGATCAGATTGGAGACGGAGAAGAAGGTAGGCACGCAAAGAAACACAGCATAAAAGCCAAACTGACTGATCAAAGTTAGACAGACTCATCCCCATATTCTAAACTCAACTGAACTGATCAGAGCCAGACAGACCGATCCCTTACCTTAATCTCAACTGACTGATCAGAGTCAGACAGACCGATCCCTTACCTTAATCTCAACTGACTGATCAGAGTCAGACAGACTCATCCCCATATTCTAAACTCAGCTGAACTGATCAGAGCCAGACAGACCGAACCGGTCCATTACCTCAAGAATCGTTATCCATGCGCGGATATGTGCGGATTATCCGTATCCGTGACCATCTCTGATTGAAACTCATAAAACTAGCTTAGTTTTTAGGGGAAAAGAGGGTCTACGAAAAACGAAATTATGGTTCATATTTTCTGCTGATTGTCCCTTTTCGCCCATATGGCCACAACTTTCAGCACAATTTTGCCTTCACCACTGAATTTCCCGTGGTTGGTTCAATCAAAAGGAACAAATTAATTTATCAGCGAATTTTGGAGCAAATTTAGTGAAAAGAAACAAAGACACTTTTTTCATTTGTTCAAATTGCACCACAAAATATGAAATGACTGCTGCGGCTGCTATTATATTGTGCCACTTTTGTTCGCTTAACCAATGGCACAATGTTTCGAAAAATGCTTTGATCAGAATCCCTAAAATATTGAATTGTCCGCCGATGATTTTATTGTACAATAAATAGTACATTATTGTACGGGGTAATCTTTGAGCATTAATTTTGCACGGCACCGAAATAAAACAATTCCTTATTTCTGTTCAAATGCTAACCATTGACCCTAAAACATTAACACAAAACGGCACCATTTATTTTGGCTTTTATATTTTCAAAATTTGTTATTTTTATTTATAATTTCCAGACCATTTTCACTTCACTTGAAACGGTACGGACGGAGAATTTGTCACTAAAACAAACATTGGAAGAAATGGAAAAACAACAGCACCAGCGACAACAAGAAAAGTGTGACACCAATGGCACAATTGCGCGACTAAAAGAGACGGCATCGGAGACAGCACTTGTTAAGGTAAGGTTGGCAATGTGAGATGAAATATTGGAGATGGACGAGAATGTGGAAGAAGCAATTCCTGACAGAATAATTCATCAAATATTATAAAATAAGGAAAAGCATTCATTGAAAAAGCATAGGCCGAATTGGCACGTGAACGAACAGAAGCAAGTCAGACACGTACAGAGCTGCGCGAATTACAACACGAACTGCTTCAGTCGTTGCAAAAGGCGGAACAACTGCAAACGAAGCTGCACAAAGAGGCGGCAGAACGCGCAAAGGAAAAGCACGCCGTTGGCATTTTGCAAAGAGTACGCGGCGAACAGTGCCAATGTTCAACAGAATCAATCGGCTTTTCAGTGTGAGCTCGATTGGACGGCACGGGAGGCGTCGCTGTGCGCGACTGTTGGCACATTACGCTCGCAATTGCGAGTTTCTGTGCAAGCGGATGAATGTGCAAGGCGGGCACTGCGCGAGTCGGAGGCAACATGCAGAGAGATGAGCACTCAACTGCAACGTGTACAGCGTGAAAGCAATGCGCAGAAACAGCATGTTGAAGCAGTAGGGGAACAAATAACGGCAAAAAGCTCCTCAAAATTGGCATCATTCAGATGGAAATGGACCGTCGGCGAGTGGAGGCCGTGGTCCGTCAAACAACGCTCGAGGTGCACACTTTCAAATGTTGACTCAATGCCGTTTGAGAATTTACAGCGAAACGCACTGAGCAAAGCATTGGACGCAATGGAAACGGAAAATGCGGAATTGCAAAGGCATTGCAGCTCATTGCAGGCACAGGTAAGTACATAGTAGCAAATGTAATTAGCGGATTTAAACAAATTTTATAATCAACCAACCAACCTTTGTTTGTTTGTTAGGTTGACAAAATATCGCAGTGCGACAAAGCGACGCAGAAACAATTGGAGGAGCAACAGAAACGCATCCAACGGTTGGAGACGGCACTGATGAACGATAGCAGAATTGGACAGCAAAGAAAGGTCGGCAGTGAAAAAGAAGGGAAACGACGCGAACTCTTTGAAATGGTCCGCGGGCGCCGCCGACATGGCATAATGAATGAATGACTAATATAAACAATGCCCAAAGGCAATGACAGACGGGAAAAAGCACACAAAATGCCGGGGGCGACTTTAAATCTTTACTCAACCAGCACAGATGTCCAAAGTGACAATCAGCAGAACGCAGTCCTATCAGCAAATAGCCCGTGGAATCGCGGAAAGTGCGCCAACGCCGCAAGTGGCAAAGGCGTGGAGAATTTGAAAATGGACAGTTATAAAAATGGATATGATCTCAACAAATTTGCCTTAAAATGTTAATGAATACAATAACATTTGATAACATTTATTACTGGTAGCGATCATATGCAATATTTTGCTGGAACTTCGGTCGGTTCCACCGGTGTCGAATTTTTGGACACCATAAAATTAGATACCAAGCAAAAATAGACACCATAAAAATTGGGCGCAAAATTTCGTTTTAAAAAACGGCTAAAAGAGATGTGCAGGGCTTCCAAAAAAATGTATACGTATTTTTTTTCATAGGTTCTACGTAGATTGTAAGAAAAATAAATTTTTTTTTGGTATTTACTTACAAAAGTCGGGATGAATCAGTGAAACTGGTCTAGATTGATTTGTCTCATCGAGAACTGTCGATTGATACCAAATTTGCTAGGAAAACCTTATTATGGATATAATGCCAATGTTCGAATTCGGTTCCGGGATTCGAAATTGGGAAAAGGTTATATTCGTAATCTGCGCCCTAAATTACCCTAGAAACAACTTTTTTTCTGTTGCGTGATTCTGTCATTACGTATCCCAGACTGCTGTTTTGATCACTGGTACTAAAAAACCTAACCTAGGCCGTTTTTCTAAAATTTTCTATTAAAAAAAAATTAAATTTTGATAATCAATATGGTCAGAGGTGTCCTTTTTCAAGCAGTCCGGAGGCGACTAATTTGCCGAAATATGTTTCTTGACCGAATTCATTAACATTCCTTATTTTCGAATATGTATTAGGGAGCCGATTCCACCTTTCCCTTTATAATTCAACAAAACCATTTTTAGCAAGATTAAGTGAATCGTTTAGACGAGCAAAGGGAAAATCAACTTATAGCACAAATTGAAAGTCAAATCCATAACAAAATGAAAGACTACACACAAAAAGAAAGGAATGAAAAGCGATTTTCAAAAAAAGAGCAAAGAATGGCAGAAGACACACACTTTTAGTGGTCTAGGACAAACATTGGTGAAAGAACAGAGCCGCCGGGGATTCAACAACAATTGACGACAATCAATCGGTACGATTACACAATCAATGGGAGACAATAATTTTTTGTAATCTTTTAGTCTACCCATTTTGGATACTAAAACACATTGAGGGTCTTCGAATGATGTATTTTAGTATAATTGGTCGCTATGAGAATTGCCCCACATAAATTGTGCTGGCCGCAATTATTACAATAAATCGCCAAAAACCCATCAAAATCTTTGAACATAATGCCACACTTTCGTTAACGGGGTGAGCGAGAGATCAGAATGGGAGAAGCAAAACGAAAAGCAGCGCGATCTTTCCGGGAGCAGTGATCAATAGAGGTCGCGGGTGCGACGGCCCCAAATGCTGGTGACACTGTCCCCAACCTAAAAAAAAGAAGAAATTGTATCGGTAATCCAACACAAATTACTGTTGGCTTGGCCACCGTCGAATAAGGCGACGCGTTGACGAGGGTCGGGGAAAGACGACTCCGCAACAAGCATACCTGAGACAAAAACAATGTTTGTTTCCATGCCAACATTTGTTCTTTCTCCTACCCCGTCGTTGGTGATGCAGCCGAAGATATTCAGTTCGTCCAGCGTGCCCAGCTGCAGAAAAGCCATCGGCTCAATGCCATAACAGCGCGACAGAGTGAGACGCCGAAGGCGTTTGAGTTTGTTGCAAATGGGCTCCAGACATTGTTCGGAGAGCAAGGCATTATCACTAAGGTCCAATTCCTCAACGTGAGGGCATTCCGAGCACAGAATGGCAATGTCTTAAAGACAAAAGCTATCAAATTAAGCAAAGCGAGAAGGACGAACGCACTGTCGTCGTTGAGCGATGGAAGTTGCCGAAAGCCGGACAGACTCAATCGGCGAATGCCGGACGGCATCAGTCGGCAGACGGTCAGCATGGCATCGTCGTCCATTTCGGCCCAGGATAAATTCAGTTCCACGAGTCTTAATTGTACAGATCAACAAGATGAAACAGTAACAATCAAGTCAGCTTAAGAGAAAATAAGTCGCAAAAACTTTCAATTTCCATAAATAAATATCGTTTGTATATTTTGACATTTGTTTTTATGCTAACGAAGTTAGGACAAACTTTTGGCAAGCCCGCAAAATAAAGCCAATGCCAATGGAACTGATCCTTTTCGCATAGACTAAATCCAAGTAACGCAACATTGAATTGTTCGCGATTGCACGGCAACAGTCGTCGTCCAGCAATTCGCATGACTCCAAACTCAATGCCTTAAATCCACAGAAAATCATGATCTAGCGAGGAAAAAAAGAAGTCGTCTGGAGAGTGCCGTTTCCACTTCGTAAGTTATGGCCTCAGATGGAGAAGGGTCAATGGATTTTTGTTTCTCATGCCTGCCATAATGGGTTCTGATTATTATCCGACAACCGACTTGGAGAGAGTCACACCGACGAAGCAGGCGCACCAACATGGGAGCAGTGCCAAATTTGGTCTGACTGAGATCCAAATGCGTTAATTGGGCGATGGCAATTTGCTGCATATTGTACCACGGGAACAGAGAAGGAGATTTGATCTAAAAATTCAGAAAACATTTATTGCGCGGCAGAGCACAACCAAACAGAAAATGTTGCCGCCTTAACGGTACAAAGCGATGAGCGGCATTTGGTATCATTCGAGAGATCATCTTGTTTAGAAGCAATAATGAAGCAGAAGCTAAGCTGAAAACCTATTCAAAAATAAGACATAAAATAAAATTCATGAAAATCTTAAGTTATTCGCATTTGGGAATTTATATCTCTTTAAAAAATTATTTAATTACTTAACTTCTGCTTAATCATTGCTTCTAAACACGATGAGCCTTCGAATGATAACAAATTTGTATGTCCCAAAAACTTGGGCTAGCGCCGAAACGGCGGCGCCGAAACGACCCCGACTCAATAAAACGTGTCCCTTAACTAAGTACGTACGAGGCACTGACCTCGGCCGATGTCAACCGAAGCACTTTCAATTGGCGGTCGAGCAGCGCATGGATGGCTTCCTCGTCGACCAGACGGGTGGCCAAGTTAATGAACTCCCAGAGAGTCTTGTCGTTGCTTCACATTTAAAAGACAAGTTAAACGGACGCGCGGTGAGGGCATATATAATAAGTCATTCATTTAAAAAGAAAATATATTATTGTATTAATTGGTCTTTGCCCTACGCAATTTGGCCGAAGCGGCGGCAGACAAGCATAACACTGACGAGGTCGCGCTTGCTCAGATAGAAAAAAATACGTAGCAAAAGTGGGTCGGCAAGAGCATTGCTGAAGTGATCTGAAGGAAGAATTGGGTATTTATATTATTCAGAGCCCTCACTGTTTTTTCCTAGAAAAATCACTTAGGGGCTTTTCGGTTAAATCCGGGATTGCCAAGTGTGCTTATTCTTCAACGGAAATTGGCTTTAAATAAAAGTTTCGCGGACGCTGACCATGAAACCGATATCCATTAAAACCAATCATAGGTGTAAATAAAATTTGTTATCATAATACGGCTGATTCATCGCTAAAGTAAAAAAATGTATAGTCGCAGTCGAAATTGGTACCCATTTGTGCGAAAGTCGAAGAAGAACGGCGCGAAAATCGGCTAACACCGGAGCAGGGCGTTCTGTAGAACACATTGATGTCCGGTTTGGTACGTAAAACAGACGTAATTTCTTGAAAGGACACTGAGTGAAGGTCGGAACCGAAGCTTGAGTCCATATTGCCCTGGGACTAGGAAAAAACATTTGATTTGTTTGTATTAGCAAGGCCACCTTAAATCCAGCGGATTCATTCAGCAATTCCACCGTCTCTTCTTCATGAAAGGCTTCCAGGGTTCTGCTCAGTTCCATTTTAATTATAATCTATAAAAAAGTCGTTCTTTTTAATTGAATCCAACTGAAAAAGGCGGCTAATGTATGAATTTATTATTTAAAAGCCCCACGAAAAGCCGTTAGAAATTTAATCCAAAATTACTGGTCTTATATAAAATGGTTCCATACATGGTAAGTAGAGATCGGACAGGATCAGGATCCTGTCAGGATTTTGTCAGGATCCTGATCCTGACTTTTTTCGAAAAAAAATCAGGATCAGGATCCTGATCAAATCAGGATTAGTGAATCCTGAAAAATCCCGATCCTGATTTTTTCCGAAATCCTGATCCTGATTTTTTCCGAAATCCTGATCCTGATTTTTTCAAAATTCCGTTAGAGAATTTTTATCGACACGAAAATAAAATATTATTGGCAAAATGGGTAATATTTTAAATAAATATTTCAATTTGATTTGGAATCCCTTGATGTTGTGTAGCCTACTTTTATTACCGTAAAATTCTCACTTTCTTTAAAATTTTCCGGCGGTACCTATCGGCTTCGCCTCACGCCGCCAAAATATTTACAGAAGTAAAAATAAAACACAAAAATCGAAGAAAATGGACCAAATTCTCTTAACAGATTCACTTAATTTTTCAAAATTTCCCTGGCGGCGCCTATCGGCACCTCCAGTCCCACCCAAAAATTTTGTTTTTCTTTTTCAAGCCCTCAAATTACTCAACAAATTAATTTTAGAGCCCCAAAATCTTAATTCTGACCTCTTTTCAAAAATTTTCGGTGCGATTCCCTGGGTTATTGATAGATTTTGTCACTCTTTGCTTTAAAGGTAAAAAGAAATATTTTTGTAGAAGAAATAATCACTGCTATTGTCATTTAGGTATTTTTTTAGTTAAATCAGCACACTTGAAAATTTTTGGGAAAATCCTGAATCCTGACCAAAAAATGGCAATCAGGATCAGGATCCTGAAAAACCCTGATCCTGATTTTTTCAAAATTCCGATCTCTAATGGTAAGGTCTATAATGGTTACTGTATTCCATAATTTTATTTAATTTATTTTTCCCCTCCCAAAATCTATTCCTGTTGTCCAAAATCGAATTCTTCGAAAATCGATCTTTTTTAATACGCTTTTCGCATCTTTGGTATGATTTTTCTGAATAAATTATGATCTTGGTTGCATTTCCGCCGGTATTTTCAGTCGAAAAAAGCCATCGATTTTTGTCAAGAAGGGAATTTAATCGTAAATTTCTAACGGCTTTTCGTGGGGCTTTTAAATAATAAATTCATACATTCGGTCTAATTAAATTAATTTAATTTTGGGCAAAAAATCAATGGCCAATTTTTCCCGGTTTTCATCGCGCAAAAACCGAAAACCGGGGGTCGCCAAACCGGCCTAACCGAAAACCGGGGGGACCGATTTTAAAGCGATTATTCGCTACCCTAGTGTTTATCTAATAAAGCATTGATCTAAAGAACTTTTACATTTTATACTAAAGTCTTTTTAACTATTGCAGTTTCGACATTATAAATACAAATGAACCAACAAAGTATTAGAAATTACCCGAAAAAGAGCAGAGTCAAAAATACAGACAAACTGAGATTGGATGAATAAAGGGAGAAACTATCGAAATTCACATGCACAGATTTGACAAGAAATAGAGAAATGCTGTCAGGTCCGTCCGTAACCCGAAACGAAAAATATCTTTCTCCTTCCTCCCACCCCAAACATTTCTCCCCCAACCGGATACCGGTTCGAAAGTCGAACGGTCTACATGTCGAACAAAAATTTTCCCAACTTTTGGGTTTTTTTCTGGTTACGGGTTTGAATGCAGTGAATAGATTACTGTATTAGGAAATTGTGTACAAACAAAGTGCGGAGAGTAATTCACACCAAATTGAAGTTACACATTAAAAATTGTGTGTGTGTTTTGCTGTTGCGCGTCTTCGGCGTAAGCACTTGCAGCCTTTTTCAAGGCCTTCTCGATGTTGAAAATCCAATGATCACGGATCATTGAGGCGTTTAGCTAAAACTACGGTCTTAGAATTGTTATTTACTTATAAAACCCCTTAAAATGAGTGCAAAAACTACCCTTCCAATCGCAAATATTTCCATCAATCAATCACAATCAGTAACCCACTCATCTCACTTCGATCAGCACCTGTATTTCGTAAAGGGCCGTATGGTTTATCCAGCATAGCTCCACATTTTTATTGTCAGTGTACGTCAAATGTAAAAGATTGCCAGGCGGTCGAAGATGCTAAATTCTGACAAAATTGCTACAAAATTTCACCCCATCCCCTCCTCTCCCAATACTTCTTTGTTTTGCTGAAAAAACTATCCCACCCTAATTCCTGCGCCATCCCTCCATTGTTCAGCACTCGGCGGTTGAGGAAGCGGAACAGGAACAACGGGGCTTTCTGCCTGGCAAAGATTACTCGTGGAATTGGTGTCAGCATCGTTTGCTAAAGGAAAAAAAATGCAAAGTAATGAAGATAATTTACAAATTAAGAATTCATAAGAAGACATAAGTACGGATGTTCTTAATGTCGTAAAATTTCGTTAAAATGAGCTGAAACAATAAATACCAGCGCTCGTTGTGTGCAGTTCAAATGTTGGGTACGCCATGAACAGCTTGAAGAAGCCTTTGATCAACACCTCATATTTGGCCCTGTCCGTGGAGACAATTTCACGCTCAATTTCTTGTTTCAGTTTGTGAATGGAATGCGTTGTCATGCGCGGGATGACGTCATCGCCCAATATGATCGAAAGTGTGTTGTGCTCCGTGTCCGGAATGCCGTTCTCGCTGATTACGGGGCCCGGCGGAGCGAATGCGAAACAACGAACGTCCGAATACTTGGCCCTGCAAACGAAAAGATAGCAAATAAACAAATAACATTGTTCTGCATGCCAAATTCATTCACTTTAACAGCAGAGTTAACAATGACGCGATGCCACCGCCAAGTGAATGACCGCAAATAACCAAACAATAATCGGGGTAGTTCAGCGTAAGGTCTTCCAACACGTGGTTACTCATCAGAGTTTCATACACATATCTAGCAAAATATTTTATTAATAGTTCAAGGCGGCCAACAGTGCATTAACCGGGCTAATCAGTTTTTTATGAATGTACTATAATTTTCTCTAAATTCACCTTGCTCCACGCAGCATGCCTTTGTGCACTCGGACCTCCCCACGTCCGTCCAATTCCTTGTCATTGCGCAAAATCGGATCAGAATCCACGTTGACGGAGCTGTCGAGCAGTTCATCGCTCAATGTGAGATCCGTGATCAGATCCATAAAAGAAGCGGAGCCTCAACAGCAAAAGAAAATGAAACATAAAGACAAACAAACATCTCATCATAGGAAAAGACGCCAAAATAGAGGGAATTAGGCCAAAATGACCACTAATAATACAATAGTAACCCGGACAGATTCGAACCTGAGAATAAAATTGTTATCCATAGACCATTCCCTCTAATGGGGAAAAAAAATTATTTTAATTTTTCATTTCGGGGGCGGGGGGGGGGAGGGGCTTCCGGGCTGATCCGACCCGGTTTTTTCGGCCGACCCGATATTTCTCTCGATCCGAAGACCTGTTTTGGATGAACATTTTGTTTAGTTTATTTTATTGTAAAGACATGGAATGGACCTCGAATTGCAATAACAATTGCTCGCGTTTTTTTGTCCACCAGCACTGCGAAAGGCACTTCATAGAGGTGATTGCGAAAAGAGAGGAAACGCAAGCGACAGTGCGCATCCAATCGAAGCGAAAACGCACTAAAATGACAAACAAAATAACTTCCATTGGCTGAAGGAACGGACATTCAAACTTTTTCAAAACCGAGAGAATGTCTTTTGTTTTGTCTTTGATTGCCATTGGTACGCAGTAGCCTATTCCCCGCGATTGTCACCCACCTGTGATGGCATGCGCAGCAATTGTCCGCGACAACAACAAACTCTTCGCTGGCAAAGCCTTTGCTTTTCGAGCACAAATTACGGCACAGCAAACACCAGGAGCAGCAGGCACAGTTGGTCAGCATGTAAAAGGGCCACCCGTATACTGCCACTGAGAAAGCCAAATAGCGATCGGCCACCTCCAAACAGTTGGGTATCTGCGCGAGACAAAGACAGTTGTTGAAGAATGTTCGTGTAAATGCCTCCTACTTTTAGGCATGACATTTTTTTTGTCACGTATAACACCTAACTTTTCTCCTATCTTTCTGGTAAAGTTAGTCTAAACCTACTAAGCCTGAAAATGGTTAGGGAGTGATGGAATTAAGTTTTCATCGCGGGTCGATTAGTTCCTGGTCGTTTAATTAATTAGATACGATTTGTTGTCTTTTTTTACTATTCGGTCAAGGAGGGTGTTTCGGCGGAGTGGTTTGGGGCTCACCGCCTCTCCTTATCCCTTTACTCAGCACAGGTCACAACCCACCCGCATCCATTCAGGCCGCCCATTGTCAACGATTTGCGTGGTGTCCAAAGACCGGGGCATGCGCTTGTTTGGCGAATGAACAAGTAGCAAAAGGCCGGCAATAATGTCAGAGAGAACAAAGTCAGAGCCCACAAAATAAAAGGCCACCAAAGTTGCGATGTCGTCAATTGCCTCACGAACCAACGAGTCCTGGCCCATTTTACACTAAAATTGAGGGGAAATGGTTTCTAACAATTCTTTGCAACTCGCAAGAAAGAATCGTCTCCGCCAATACAGTCGTTCGTCGACCATCGATCGGTCCATGCGACGACCGTCGATCGGATTGAATACGATGATAACGCCGACAAGTGTTGAAAAGACGAGAATGAGTTCCAAAACAACCGCTATTCTGTGAGTAAATATTTTAGAAAATCTTTTTGTATTAAGGTTTAGGCTTCGTTTAATTTAGTTCGAACTCGGTTCGACGCCATCTCTTTAACGTCTCTTCTTAATGCTAGAGACTGAAAATAGCCACTCGTAAGTCACACAAAAGTAAAAAATTATTCAAGGACCACTTACAAATTAGGGCAAATATTATAAAAATCAAATGCTACCTAATGCCTGTGGTAATGTGACACATTTGACTTGCATTTTCGAGCACATCTAAAATATTAACCCGGTTTTTTCGAATAAATAATTAAACTCACACTGAATGCAATCATTGTTGTCAGAATCGTCCACATAATTTCAGCAACAAAAAAGGGCAAACGGACATAGAGAAGTGTAGACACTTTGCGCCTTCGTTGAGTGTCCATAATCGAACCCTTCACAATATTTAGCTAAAAAATGCAAAACTGCAGGAAGCGCAACCTTGGCACTCAGAAGCGATAGAGCCAACGAAAGCCCGCCAGAGACGATGTTTAACATGAGCATTATTAACACAAAAGGTATCCAGGAAATGGAATTGCACTCAAACGGATTATGAAGAATGAATATGGCCAAGGAGATGAACACCCTAAAACTTCAATTTTTATTTGACAGTACATAAGAAAAATTAATAAAATGTCGGTATTGTAGTTGGAAATAAGGTTTACCAATTAGGAAATCCATATTTTTCCAGTACCTGGAACAGCCTAAAATGAGCATAACACTGCTTTTAGCTTGGTTTAAATGTTTTTCCATATCCTATTCCCCTGGCCGGCCCAAAGTGGAAGCACGGCCGTTTTTTTTCCAAAATTCCTGTTTCAGGTCATTTCACCATTTTCGAAACGGAATATGATTTAAAATTAAGTTTATAGAGCTTTCAAATGAATCAATTATTTTTTTGCAGCTTATTTTGAACAAAAACGAATGTCCTTTTCTGGGAATTATGCCCATTTCGCGCATTTAAATGGCAATAAAGCGTACCAATGCACAAAATTCATACCATGCACCTCTAGCAAAGAGATCAGTCAGACCAGGAAAAACGAAGTCATCACTTAAAAGCGAAATGATTAAGTTAAGTGTGACTTTCTGACCCAAATTCACCTGGCGATGTTCCATCTGCGCCCAAAAGCGTGAAGAGAAGGCATACTTTAGTGTCAGACTACAGAATCTAAGTACAATAAAAATACCCCTCAACGATTAATACTGCATTAGAAAAATAGCTTATGAATCATAAATTCGCTTTCTAATGGCTCGAATCATTTAACAATAATTAAGAATAAATAACCAATAGAAAATCCGGTTCGACTTAGTTCAGTATGCTTGTAATTAGGGTTCAGCGGGACCGGGGCGGGAAATCCGGTTTTTTCAGGTCCCGGTCTCGGTTTTCAAAAAAAGTCAAGTCCCGGTCCCGGTCGTTCAGGTCCCGGCGGGACCGGGACTAAACATGCACTGGTAAGAATGGGGATTTGAGTGCAAAAGTTGAAGAGTGAAAGTGGGGGAATATTTAAAAATTAATTCCGCCAGATGAAAAGAAGTGGCATTGGTCGAGTGGTTGTGTTATATGTTTACATGCGCCCAAAAACCAAATTTCCGAGTAAATAATCAGTGATCATGTGGTAAGATGTATAAATATGCAGTGGCAACAATCACTTACAAAGGAGAGGCCCCCAAGTGATTGCGCGACTTCGGGTTGAAATTTGGTGGGTGGGTAGCTTGCACCCGGTTTGTTATGTAAAATTTTCATCATTTTTGCTGAATAGAACCGGGCGCCGAGATATGAGG
>JAKKIK010001602.1:0-15266 GCA_024500135.1 Heterodera carotae | reverse complement strand
GGGTGGTTCTGACACTTTGTTTCTTCCCATTACTAAGGGGTTTCTGGGGGGGGTACCTTCCCCTGTCTACCCCCCCCCCCCCCTGGATACGTCCCTGCTCCCCCCCCCCTCCCTCTATTACCACATCACCTTTTTCCTACAATAGAACCCCCCTCCGCCGAGGGTTCTTTTTTCACTATACCAACGAGCGAGGGAGGGGGGGAAGCCTGTGGTTCTCTTGGAGGAGGGAGGGGCTTCTATTGGAGGTGGGTTCACATCGAAGGATCGGATCTAAATGGGGGGGGGGGGTCTATTGAAAGAAATTTTAAATTGAATTGAGATCTATTCAAAGAATGTTCACATGAGGGGCGGCTTAAATGGAGGGGTGGGGGATTCTATTGAAAGACATTTCTACATAATGTATAAGGTAGGCGCTTCTATTGTAGGAGAGTTCAAACCAAGGGGGGTTTTATTGTATGGGGGTTTAAACCGAGGGGTGGGGGGTTTATTGTAGGGAGGTTTAAACCGAGGAGGGGGGGTTCTATTGAGGAAATCGGTGTGTGTACACCTATCATATCCTTGTTTGTTTGTCGTTGTTATTCATCATCATCGTCATATGATCAATTAGCATTTTTTTTAATTGAGCGAGCCTTCGGGGGAGGCGGGAGGCGATGATTGAGAAATGAAGGATTGTAGGGATGAAGATGACACACACAACATTCCGATATTTTGTTTATTATTATTTTTTTTTAATTGACATGCGTGTAATGTGAGAGGGCGACGGCGGTGGCGGCCACTCGTCGCCCCCGGGCGGCGGATATGCTTTAGCTGACAAATGAGTGTGACTGGGGGCGAAATATGTGACGGACGGACACTTCCGGTCGTCCGGCACAGCAACGGACGACACATTAGCCCCCGCAAATCTTTTCGCCGCGGGGCAATGTTTTGTTCGGCAGGTTTCCGTCCTTGTGTCAATCCCTTACCCCCGACGGGGGGCACAGAATTTTTACATTTCCCAAGTCCGCGGCGTTTTGCTTAATTTCAAAATCGCATTTTAATCCCTTTCTCATTGGGATACATCCGTTTGGTTCGATTACTAATCATTTTAATCAATTCGAATTTTTTGATTTAAATCCGTTTGGCCCCATTACTAATCACATTAAAAAATCCATACCTACAAACTCTGATCACTTTCCAAGTGTGAAAGGCGCGATCATTTTATATGTTGACTCTATTTCACCATAATAAGGGTACAAATGTACTTTGTGGTTTGTCCGCATAAATAAATAAATACATCATGATTCGTCCAGAAAATGTTCTGATCACCCGTGATTAGGTTCCTTCCAATAAATGAGCTAAGATCTCATATTTTATCATATTTTTGATCACTTTTTTACAATTCATATCTGTTTTGTTGACTCTATTTTTTTTTAAATTTCTGATCACTCAATGATTATTTTATAATATACAGTATGTCCCATTTAAAAGTGTGTAGATTTTTGTTGACTCTCCAATTTTGTTAAAATTTGAAAATGCCACTTTTTGTTTTTGGACAGCGCAATAATAATTAATTATATACAAAAAATGCGCACAAATTCGCCATCATTGTCATCATTGGTCAGCAGCAATGCTGGCACTTCTTCAGCAGCCTCCTCAACGCTGCAGGAGGGCGACGGGGTGCGCAAGTCGGGCCAAATTGTGCTGCTGAACAGCAACAAGAAGAAGGTGTGTGTGTACATACAAAAGTATTGCGAAATTTCATCCGACAAAAATTAGTGAAATTTTGTTTTTAAAATTTTGTTTATCCAAGGGGGGCGGGGGGCCCATCACTTGGCATGGCATTTTCGAAAGTCCAAATGGTGGCGCCGGGATTAAAAATGGTAGCAAAAAGGTGGCAAAATTTTGAATGGCCAAAAGGTGGGGCACGTTAGCTTTTGTTGAGAATCACAAAAAAAAAAGCTACAATCGGCATTTTATTGAAAAAATTTAAATGTTATACAAAATTCTAAAAATAATGGCAATTCTAAAAATGGTGGCAAGATCCTCAAAATAGTGTCAAATAATGGCAATTCTAAAAATAGTGGCAAAATCCACAAAAGGATGGCAAATTAAATGTGGTGGCAAATCGCTAAATGGTGGCAAGGTCCCCAAAATGGTTGCAAATAATGGCAAAAATCCACAATGGCAAATTAAATGGTGGCAAATCGCTAAATGGTGGCAAGGTCCCCAAAATGGTTGCAAATAATGGCAATCTAAAAATGATGGCAAATTCCCCAAAATGGTGTCAAATGCCATCAAAAGAGGTGGCAAAAATGCCATCGTGCCATGCCCAAGTGCAAATTTGCATTCTTCTTCATTTGTCAGGGAAATTCCATGTACGCAGTGCTGTCCGAGCGTGCGCTGGAGCTGCACGAGTCGGAGAAGGCGCAGCGCAAGAAAAAGGGCACCAAATCCATTGTGGACCTCAGCAAATGTTTCAACGTTTCCCAGCAGGTCAGTCAGTCAGTCAGTGATGGTGAGAGGGGATGGATGTGATCTTTCTGATCATCGGCGATCGGTGGGTGCCTTGGGGCAATAATGATGCTGATCACGGTTATCCGATCTGCGATAAATGGGCCATTCTGGTCTGATCGTACGGAGATCTGCGTTAAATGGAACATTCTGATCTGATCTGATCGTACGGATTGGATTACCTTATCCGATTTGCGATAAATGGGCCATTCTGATCTAATCGTACGGGTTGGATTACCTTATCTGATCTCGATATGGACCATTCTGATCTGATCATACGGATTGGATTACCTTATCCGATCTGCGATAAATGGACCATTTTGGTCTGATCGTACGGATTGATCACCTTATCCGATCTGCGTTAAATGGGCCATTCTGATCTGATCGTACGGATTGATCACCTTATCCGATTTGCATAAATGGGCCATTGATCTGATCACGCTATTATCCGTTCTGACCGGTCGCGCGGTTCCCGCACCTTTGTTTTTTCATTCCCTCAAAAAGGGGGCTATATTTGAGTGGGCCTTATTAGAGGAGGAGTCCAACCACTTTCAAAAATGGGAGGGGGCTCTATTAAAGGCAGGTCTATTAAAGGATGCAACTCTATCTTACAACCTTAAGAGGGTGGTAGTAATTTGGGGAGACTACAGTATATACTAGTATTCCCTTAATTTCAGGGGGGAGGGGGGGGGGGGGTAACATAGGGGCACTACGGTATATTTTCCCTTAATTTCCATGGGGGCTCTAATATAGGTGGGATCTACTACGGTATATAATTTACTCATTTTTATTGATTTTTCCATGTCAGACCTGCCCAAAGTCGAGGAGTGATTGCGTGTGTCTGCTGATGCCGGACGAATGCTTCGCTTTTCGTGGCGAAAACAGCGCGGAAACGTCCGATTGGTACTCGAGCCTGCTGTTTGCGGTCATCTCCGCGCGCGCGTTGCGCCTTGGGAGACCCGTTTTTCCCAACGAATTTTTTGGTGTGAAATTTTGGCATTTTTGAAATTTGTTACCATATTTGGCACATTTTTGCTTAATTTCTGGCACCAACCAATTTTGTTTTTTTTAATTTGCTAGCACCAACTAATTGTGTTATTTTAAATGTTAGCGTTTTTGCTCAATTTTTGGCACTAACCAAATTTGGCATTTTTGAAATTTGTTAGTTTTTTAACACCTTTTTGCCTCAATCTTGGCATCAACCGATTTTGTTATTTTTAAATTGGCTGGCACCAACCATTTTGGCATTTTAAATGTTAGCATTTTTTGCTTAATTTCTGGCACCAACCAAATTTGGCACTTTAAAAATTTGTTACATCATTTTGGCACATTTTTCTAATTTTTCACAGAATGCGTTTGGGACGTGACGGTGTGGCCAACGCAGCCAAAGCTGAAAATGTTGCCCCAAAATCCGGACAATTCGCCAAACATTTGCGCCAAATTGCAAAATCTCAACCTGAAGGGCAAGAAGCGGCTGTGCTTTTATCCGCACACAATCATCCTCAGGTGGGTTGGCGTTGTGTGTGTGTAATTTCAAAAAAAAAACGACGCGCGTACGATTCAAAAATTTTTCGGTACTTTGCCCATTGATGGTGATCGAAAACCCGGACCAATCAATATGCTGATCAATTAATTGGTCGTTACGACTCAAACATTTTTTGGCATTTGCCTATTGCCGTTGATCGAAAATCCTGACCAATCAATGTGCTGATCAATTAATTGCGTTATTGGTCCTTAGGCCACCAATTAATCGGTCAATAACAATACTTACCAGCGAGTTTTATAAAAAAAAATGATCAGCCAATATATTGACTAATTTATTTTTAAAAAATTGATCAGCCAATAGGTATATTGACCATTTATTGATTCAATTATTGCTTTTTATTGGTCAATTATTTGTTTTTGCAATATCTTGTATTAATTATGTAAGTTAATTTCCAACAAACATTTTAGCAATGTTGGCATTGAGCCGGCCTTCAATGGGTTGCCCAAGTCTGGAATGTAAGAATTTTTCTAAAAAAATGAACCCCTTCAAATGGAAAATTTTTCATTGTTTTTTTTCTAGCCCTCCATTTCGGACAACCGAATTTGTGGAATTTTCACGCCATTACATTGCCTCGTTTGGGTCCCAAGAAAAATTCTTCATCATGCGCATTGGACGCGGCTCACCGATGGGCTCATGCGAGGTGAGTTGAATTGATCACTACTGATCAGATCAGCAGCAAGCAATTTGTTTAGCGTCCCTTCGTCTTTGATTAATAATCGAATAATTATGATCATTGTTTGGCCTCTAATCGATATTTTCCAAATCATCTCTGATCACTAATCTAGTGGTTTCTGACCTATTGTATGTGATCAGTAGATCATTTGGTCTCTGATCCGTATTTACAGTTTAATCGTCTCTGAAATCAGTGCTCTAATGCTGATCTTTTTCATATCGTCTCTGATCACTCTATCTAATGGTCTTTGTTCAATCATTTCCACTAATCTGATCCCTCTTAATCCAAATTGGATTATTGCAAAATTACTTTAATCCCTTACAAATCCATGTATTGTTTTAATGCCATGCCCGCCTCATTTTTGAAGGCATGGATTCAATGCGAGTCGGAAGAGACGGCCGCAGAGGTGAAAAACAAATTGGCCGACATCATCAGGCGCGAGGCGGAGAAGAAGCAATGCGCATTGCTGTAAGCCGCCAAATGGATTTAAAAAAAAATTAAAATTGGATGAAGATTTAAAACAATAGTCGGCATTTAAAATTTTGAATTTAAATCAAAATGTGCCCCCCAAAATTCAGTGCTTTCGGCAACATCGCCAAAGGGTCGTCGTCGGCCAACAACGGCGCCGCCGGCGTTGCCCAACAGCGCGCCGCGCATTATCATCATCATCATTCCTCGGGCCCATCAAGCAGTACAACAACAGCCAACATGGCACCATCGACGGCTAACGGCTCAGTCGCTGCTGTTGGTGGCCCATTGCCTCCTCAACAGTTGGACAGTGCGGCCAGAACGTAAGGCGAACATGCAATTTTTGTTTTTATATTTCACTTCCAATAGAATCCCCCTCCCTCTATTTGAAGCCCCCCGTTCAAAAGACGCTCTAAACGGGTTTTGGTTAGGCCCTTTGAAAATTTAAATTCCCTGAATTAGAGTCCCCTCTGAAATTAAGTCCTTCTTTTGATATGTAAGTCCCCGGAGGGACTTTAATTTAATGTGCCGGTTTTACCCTCGAGCCTTACAAATGTGGTGGGTCATTTTTGCTATCAACCCGTTGCAGTTTGCCACGGTCGGATGCCGTCGTCGTGGCGAGCGTTGTCGTCGGATCAGTCGCCTACCAACAGCAGCAGCAGAATCGGAGCCCCGAGTTGGAGACGATCAGCGAGGATGAGCAACAACAACTGCACCAACAGCAGCAACAGCAACAATTCCCTGGCGCTGAGCAGCGCTCACCCGCCACCTCCGTGTCCTCGGCCTCAAACGGCGGCGGCGGCGGCGGCGCTGCCGGCGTTCAGCAACTGCAGCAGCAGCAACGCAACAACAGCAACAACAAGCATCATCATGGTCATGCCCATCATCATCATCACTCGTCGTCGTTGAGCCAAAGTGCGCGGGAAAAGCGGTTGGAGCTGCGCGAGTGTAAAGCCAAGGTGGGTGGGCGGCAATAGAAGCCCCCTCCCCCCCCCCTCCCCACCACAAGAAGGGACAATTAATTATTGTCCCCCCCCCCCAACCATCCATATACCGCTCCTAAATTAAGCCGCCCCCCTGATGTAGAGCTTTCCCCCCCCCCCGAAATAAAGCCCACCTTTTGAGAGGGGTTGAATAATAGGGCCCCCGGGGGGTCTATTTTAGGAATTACGGTACCTAGTTATATGTACAGTCCCCCCCCCCAAACAGAGGAGCTAAGGTCTCTTCTATTTGAAGCCTCCTTCCTCTAATAGAGAAGCCCCGGAGGTTCTAATAGCGGAAACAAAAATTTGTTTCGTGAAATTTATTTTGACCTAATTTTTGATTTTCATTATGCTTTGTGCACAGGTGGACTCGCTGGAGGAGGAGGAGCAACGGTTTCGTGAACAGCACAGCTGCGCGAGCGGCGCCGATGCTCGTTGGCGCCAGTTGCTCAATTGGACCACCAGCAGCAGCGCCAACGGCGTTGTTGATGAGCATCGGCCACCTGTCGTCGTCGCCGGCGGTGGCGCTGCAGCAGGTGGTCGCTGTACCACGGGCGGCGGGGGCGCAATGCTGCCCCACTCGCAATCGCGTCCTGCCTACCTGGGCTACCCGCCGCCGGAAGGCAAGCTGTTCAGGCGACGGGGTAAGCAACCAGTGCAGCCCGGACCCCCCGAGAAAAAAAAAACAGGCTAATCATCGGCTTGCCGGGTGTGCATTAAATCCTGTCTGAACTCTTCCCACCCCCCACCCCCTCTATTAATCCCTCCCATCGAGCCAGGGACGTATCCGGGGGGGGGGGGGGGGATACAGGCCCGTATCCAGTTGCTTTATCCCCAGAAAAGGAAGGAAAATTTGCCCAATTCCCCCCCCCCTCCCCGAAAATTTTTTCTGGATATGGGCTTGGGGGGATACGAGAGATCACTTACTCTCCCTCTCCCCCCAGCCAGGGTCAAAAATTCCTTAACAAAAACAAAATGCAACCCTAAAATAAAAATTTTTGAATTTTTTGCCAATTTTTCAAATACCTACACTCACTCGAAATCCAAATGGATTTGGGATACGTCCCTGAAATTTTTCACTCTCTTAATTAAACTGCACTGTTTTCAGGCTCCGCAACCAGCATGGACACATCCGCGTTGCGCAGCAAATCGACAAGCCTGGAGCAGCAACAAATGCCATTGAGCGCCGGACGTAATTGGAGCCGAAAGCCGTCGCCGATGGATTTGAACAACAACGACAACAACAACAACAATGGCATAAATGAGTGAGTGTTGCGTGCCAAGGATGGAACCGGATTCCGGACTTTTTTTTGTTTGTTAAAAACTTCTGACCTAAACCGGAATTTCCCCGGGGGTTCTATTAGAGGAAACAACAAATTTAAAAAATAAGAAGATCAAAAACACACAGCTTCGACATTCGTTGGATCAATCGTACTGACTCGCTGAACATGTTGGGCGCTGGCGCCATGGGCAGCAACTTTTTCTACGGCGCTGAGGAGGAAACGGAGGACAGGTGGGGCCTGCTGTTTCATAGATTGATCACATCTCAGCGAATGACCGATCGATCAACACGTCGATCAATCAATCAGCTTGGAGATTGACCGATCAATCAGCAGAGTGATTAATCGATAGACCTATGTTCGATCTGTTGATCAGCACAGAGACTGATCGACCGATCAGTACATAGACTGATCGTTTTTTTGTGTTCCAGCGGTGGCACACTGCGAATTCCGTGCGGCGACGGAGAGGACAACAATTCGCAGGAGAATTCGCGCTCCGCCTCCTCGCTGAATTTGGCAGCCGTCGCAGCAGCCGCCCAATCATCGGCTGCGACAACGGCACTTTCCGATGCCAGCACAAGCGGCGGTGACATCCGTGCTGCTGGTGGTGGTGGTTTTGTTGTTGAGGCATTGGTCGAATGCCATGCGACAGCCGGTGATCTGAGCGATCTGAGTGACGAACCACATGTGCAGCAACAACAACAGTTGGCTGCATCACTTGGCAATGGGTCAGCCGATGATGGACCGTCCACTGAAGAGGAGGAGGCGGAGTCGGGCGATGCCAAAAGTGAGTGTGGGGAACTTGTTGATCACCGACTGATCCAGGGAGGGGTAGTTAAGCGATGCCTGGCTGGTTGATCACCGATTGATCCCGGAAATTGGGCGATGCCAACATTTAGTACTATCTTTTTGATCACTGACTAATCCAAGGACGGGTTTTTTTGATCACTGACTAATCCAAGGACGGGTTAAGCGATGCCAAAATTTTTTTTTATCTTTTTGATCACTGACTGATCTAGGAAGGGGAGCGTTACTAAAGGTGAGTGGAAACGTTTGTTGATCGATTGACCTGGGAATTCATAGACAGCTTTTTTTGGGGATTTTGATCAGTAATCATCGGTCATGATCTTACTGGAGGAATGCACTTGTAATCGGTTGATCCGAGAGTTCTTGTTTTCCGGGATACTGATCAGAAGTGATCAATTCTCATATACATTATACACGTTTTTGTGCTTCTGTTTAGTGCACTTGCAGCGCATTGATCTGGCGGCAGTTCGGCGACGACGCAAAAAGCAACAGCATCCACCACAACAGCAGCAACAACGTCGACATGACGAATCCGTCGTTGAACAACAGCAACAGCAGCATCGACGGCGTCAACAACAAATGTTGATGATGGCCACTGCCACGGCGTCCTCCAGTCAAGAGGCGGCCGAGGAAGCGGATCAAAGCTGTTGCTCCTCCTCGATCGCTTCGTCCAGCTCCGTGACATGCCGTGAGGAGGACGTGGCAGGTAATTTTAATCAATCAATAATTCTCGATGGATTAATTAATCAATAATTATTGACGGGATGGTTGATCAATGATGGGGGTTAATTAATCAGTAATTATTGTTGATGCGCGAGATTTGCGGGCGATTATCGATCATCTTTGATCAGAAGAGTCACTAACTTAATCAGGAAAAATTGAGCAATGATAGCCCACCTCATGATCACCAGTTTTAATGCCGGCCCTGGCGATGGATTTAGATGAAGCATGCTTACCGGTGCCGACCTCCCATCCATGCATGTCCCTAGCCCTCGAAGGGGGCATTTTACAAATAGCAGATTTCGGTAATCCCAACCAAAAATGCCCGACCTCCCATCCATGCCTGTCCCTAGCCCTCGAAGGGGGCATTTTACAAATAGCAGATTTAAGTAATCCCAACCAAAAATGGCATAAAATTTTCTAATCCAGCGGCTCTTCAATCGCGCGACGGCACTCAACTGGTGACAGCCGCCGCCACCGGTGCTGAACACCAATGCCATCATCATCCGCCGCCGGTGCCATTGTCGTCCACCGAATTGGCGGCTGCCGACCAATTGCCGCTGGCACAAAAGGCAATGGCATCGGCAGATGATCACCACCAGCATCAGCAGCAGCAGCATCATGATGAATACACAATCATGGACAAAGTTAGCTGCTCTTCCGACTCATTCTCCCATTTGGCGGTGCCACAACAATGTGAACATTTTGAACAATCAATATTGATCAAATTTATTTGGTGAATTTCCTATTTTTTTCCCTCCCCCCCCCCCCAGGGCTCCTCTACATATTTTCAACCTTTTGAGCTAATTTATTGGAGTGGAGGGGGGGGGGCGTCTAAAGAGGGTGGGCGAGGGGTTGCGCATCAATGTGAGTATAATAGAAATGATTGCTCCTAATTCGAGCCCCGGGGGTGGGGGGGGGGCTTTAATTATAGAGGGGGGCACTTTTTAAATACAAAAATTATATGAAATTAATTTTTGCCGCAGGGGATCGCCAATATTCGTCCATTGGCGGCTGTTGCCAGGAGGAGATTTGTTCGTGTGCCAGCGACAGCGGGGACAGCTGTTACTCGTCAATGGTCGGCACAAAAAAAATTATGGGATAATTTAGCGCCCAGGGGGAACACTAAATCCAAATGATGGCCATCGGGGTGACCTAATTTCGAAAAAAATCCGAAACGAAATTTTTTCAATCAACGGACATTGAAAAAATTCATGAAATTTCTGTTATTTGCCTTGATTTTCAAAATATATGGATTTTATGTATCCATTTTTATAAAATTTTATGGGGGATGGATTATCCCTTTTTTTCAAAAATTGTACGAAATTGAAGGGGTTTGGACAGTTTCCAGGCAACTTAAATTTCTATTCCTCTAATAGAACCCCCGGGGCTTTATGAGAATTGTGTGTGGTCAAAAAAGGCCAAAATTTACGCCCCCCCCCGGCTTTTCAGGCAAATGGTCAACTGAATCCGCGGGCGTTCTCCTTCTCATCCGCCACCGATGGTTCGGCGGGCAGCGGCGGCGGCGCCGCCAGCGCTGTAATTAGCGCCTCCTCATCGGCATGCGCCGCCGCGGCTCGAACAGCGGCGGCGGCGGCGTCCGGACGCGTCAGTGGTCGCGCGGAAGGCCGTCATTGGACAATGGGCGGCGGTGCGGTGGCGGGCATGGCATTGCACCGCAACTGCGGCGCCAATGGAAACAATGTTCGTCGGGGGTGAAAAAAACGCCGCAGGGTTCTGAGGGGCGGTTGAAAAAGTCCATTAAGGGGACAGACAAATAAAATGTATGCCTCGAGTCGTCGGAAATCCGACATAAGCGGAAAATACGTGACTCCTTGATAATCCAAAAGCGGCTTTTCTGCCCTTATTGGATTCGACCCAAAATTTTCAGGATAACCCATGTCTAGATCCGTATCCGCTTTCTTATCCCATATCCGAAATCCATATCCACTTTCTTATCCCATATTCGAAGTCCTTTTCGACAGTCCGAAATGTATCCGCTTCTTTATCCCATGTCCGAAATCTTGTAAATTTCCGAGACATATATCCGTTCACACATTAAATCCCCGCTGATCTTGGACACCGTATCAGCGAGGGACAGTAGTTGATCACTGATCCAAAATAATTTGAATCAATCAAATTCTACCGTATCATGATTTGCACAGTGCCATCTTGTGCATTTCTCCTCACCACGAGCCCATCAACAAATGCCGTCATCGTCCGCCGCTGTGCTGGCCACCGCTGCCGGCCTGCTGAACTGTTCCAACATGATGATGCACCATCATCACTTCAGCAACACCGCCAATTGTTGGCCACCGCCCGATTCGTCCTCCTCGTCACGCTTTTCCATGGAAACGTCGCTGATCACACCGTTGGAGGAGGACGAAAAGCAGGCAGGCATTAATTATTCTATTCATCTCCTTTTTTGGCATTTTCATCAAATCCGGCATTCAATCTTAGTATTTTTACGAATTTTGGCATTATGTTTCCTCATGTTTTGGCATTATGTTTCCTCCTGCAGCATATTATAATTTCAAAAAAAAAATTGTTTCAGGTCAGCCTTTGCGATGAGGAGGAGCGGGACAAACTGTGCACGGAGATGAACCAACGGGCTGGCAACGAGCTGCGCAAGAGAGCCTTCTCTTTGGGCTCCAAGTCGTGGATAACGTGAGTTAATTAGTCATTTTTCGGGATTTGGGTTCCAGCCATTCCAGACCATTAAAATTGATCACTCTTGATCACTTTCATTCATACATGTTGGGACTACTTGACCGATTTTACTACTTGACTGTCTCTCCCGCCGTGGTGATTGGGCGGGAACCTACGGTCCGCCAAAATAAGTCCCCCTGGGGTTCTATTCATCAACCCTTTTCAAGATGGGGCTCTATTTCAAAGGGGCTTTATACGGTATAAACGATGGGGAGGGGGCGTGGCTTTAAGTTAGGAAGATACGGTATAATCGATGGGGGGGGGGCTTTAAGTTAGGGATATACGGTATAATCGATGCGTCCATTGCGGGAGTGGGCTATAACCATTTTTTCATATTTCATCATTTTTGCTTGCAGAAAGCCATTCCGCAAGTTGTCGTCCTCAGCCCACCATGGCGGCAGTGCCGCTTCATCATCCTCCTCAACTGCTGCTGCTGCTGCTCTTCAATGCCACCACCACCAACAGCAACATCATCGTCCCCATCATCAGCAGAAACACAGCAATTGTGCCGAGTCGGCTACGGCACGCTCATGCACTTCGTCCTTAACCGGATCAATGCACGCGGACCTGCAGTCGGCAGCAGCAGCGCCTGCTGCTGCTGATCAGCAACAACAACAACAGCACAACAGGTATATTGATTGATGATTGATCAGCAATGAGCTCGATCACTACGTATGAGATAGAGAATAGGTTTGTGATCAGCAGACACAACAACTTTATTAGATAAAATAATGATCAGAAAGTGATATTATCGGGAAAGTCGGAAAAAATGACCGGTAGTATGATTTGAAGAATGATCAGACACGTTCTATCCAGCTGGAAGACGCTATTTTCCTTAATAGACCCCCCCCCTTAATTTGAACCCCCTTCTAATTGAACTCCCCCCCCCCCCTCTTCAGCGGCAGTCAAAATCGTCTGTCCCATCGGCTTGGCTCCTCCTCATCATTTGCTTCATGTTCAATCGCTGGTCATCAAGATCGGTAAAAAAAATTAATTCATTTTATTTTTAATTGTATTTAAATTTAGTTCGGACAGTGTTGGCTCCAGTCATTCCGTTGCCTTTTCCTTGCCCGGTGGCACCAGTCTCACTCAAAAATTGTTGCGCAAGAAACAGCCCTCAGGTAATGGTTGTGTTACGGTAGATGTCGTTGACAAAGGGTCTTCAATTGGAAGGGGGCCTTCAAATGGATGGTGGTCCCTATGTTCTAACCTCGCTCTATGGGGGGTTTTAGCACTTAGAGGTGGGTTTTCAATTAGAGGGGGGTTTTCAATTAGAGGTGGGTTTTCAATTAGAAGGGGGTCTTTAAATGGATGGTGGTCTCCTATTTTCCAGTCTCGCTCTAAGTGGGGGAGGGGGTTTTCACTTAGAGATGGGTCTTCAATTAGAGGTGGGTCTTCAATTAGAGGTGGGTCTTCAATTAGAGGTGGGTCTTCAATTAGAGGTGGGTCTTCAATTAGAGGTGGGTCTTCAATTAGATTAAATACTGTACAATGTACACACTGATTTAGGAGATACACACAGACTTTTTCCCCCCAATAAATACCCACCCCTCCTTACACCTCCACAGATGACCACCTTCGAAGTGATGACCTTGTGGAGTTGGAATTTTTGGCACCCCAAAAGCCGAATGGCACGGCAGCAACTGCACCAAATCTCATCCAACATGGCGCACTGATGGCGGCGACTGCAAATCGTTCAACGCAGTGCGTGCCGTCTACTGTCAGCAATGAGGACGCGTTGCGGAGCAGTACTCGGTGAGTGCATGCATTGCGTTGAGTGCGTGTTGTTGATACATTTCTGACACCTGTTTTTGGCTTAGGTTGTAGCCACCGATTCCGATAGGGTCTAACGGGGAAAAATTTTAGAAAAAAGGACAATTTTAAGAGAAATTAGGTATGCTAAATTGATTGATTTGAAGCCAAAAATATCGAAGGCCGGATGCCAAATTAAAATATAGGTATATATTTTTAAATCAAAATTCCTTATAAAAATGCTAAAACTCAAAAAAGTGGCAAATGCCTCCCAAATGAGGTATCATAGATAGTAGTGAAGACCGAGAATCTCGGTCTCGTTTCCCGACTCGAGAAAATTCTCGTTTTTTTTTGGATCTTGGTCCCGAGTCTCAGGTTCATTCTCGGTCTCGAGTCTCGTTGTCAATTCCCGGTCTCGGTCTCTCGCGGAAAATTTTCAGTCCCGAACGACACTAATAGGCGGATAGCCTGGAGGGACCCTGAAAGCTAAGCGTACGAGTAAATTGGTCATGGAAAATGTAATTCAATTTTGTTTGGCTCCAGGGCACGAACATCAAGCTGCGATGACCACAATAGCCAGCCGCATGGCGGCACGCTGCACCAACTGCAGCAGGCCATGAGCACGCCGCTGGGCATGGGCAGCCGGGCCAGCGTAAGCAGCGCGTTGGACAACATCGGCAGGCATCAACAACATCAACACCATAACCAGCAACAATGGCACAACCATCACCTCCGGGGATGGGCCGAGTCGGGGGACGGCAAACGCAATTCCTGCTGCGCATCACAGGTGGGCAGTGTGTTGGTGGACAACATGGCTAATTGTAGGATGTCGGGTTTGGTTGGTCCATATGTCTGGTCCGGGACCGGCTCACAAGTCGGGTCGCAAAAGCGGTCACCAAAAATGTCGGTGATCCGGGTCAGGTTTCGCAAGTCGGGCAGCAAAACACCCCAGAGACCTCGACAGTTTGACGAAATTAGAAACATACCCCCATTGCCTCTAATAGACGCCCCCCCCCTCTAGGGGGTACTGAAAAATAAACACCACCGGGGCTTCAATTATAGAGGGACACTACGGTGTGTAAATTCGCGTTTTTTGCAATAATTGTGGCGCTCTTCAATTTGCAGGACAATTTCACCATGTGCCAACAGCAGCAACGGCTGAGGCCCTCCGAGTCGTTCATTCGTTCAATACAGCAACAACAAAAGGAGTTACAGCAACAGCAACAACTGCGGAACCACAACAACAACAACAGTCGACAGCAGAAACGACATAAAACAAAGTCGGGAAAATATCCAAAAAAAAATTAAAATTTGTTCGACATTCGGCCATTTTGCTCCCGGGGTGTTTCGTTCTCAAAAAACAAAAATAAATTAGCAACAAAATGGGCAAAAGGATACAAATCTACATTCAGTCTAGTGATGCCTCCGAGTTGATTAATGCCTGTCAAACTCCGGAAATCTCAAATGGCATCATCCATTAGTGGGTAGAAACGCAGGGATATGCCGAGGGCGATTTCGATGAAAAAAAGGCTATTAAGACGGATGATTAAGCGATTAGAGGGTACTCACCAAAGAGGTGATTACGGTTCGAATCATCCCTGGGTAGTGAGCAAGCCCGTAACCAGAAAAAAATTTCGGGGGGAGGGATTGGCAAATTTTCCAAGATTTTTGGTTTCGAAGGGGGTGGGAATTTTCTTCCTTTTGCTGGGGAAAAGGCAAATTTTTTCCATTTCGGGGCGGGGGGGGGGGGGAATTCCCCCGATTGCCCCCCCCCCGGGTGTAGTTATTGGACTTGGCTGACTGTCCCCCATTGACTTATTGTCTATCCAAACCAAAAT
>JAKKIK010001601.1:0-15282 GCA_024500135.1 Heterodera carotae | reverse complement strand
AGGGGGAGAGGAAGAGGGAAAGGAGGGGGGAGAGGAAGAGGGAAAGGAAGAGGGAGAGGAAGAGGGAAAGGAGGGGGAAGAGGGAAAGGAAGAGGAAAGGGAGAGGAAAAGGAGAGGAAAAGGAAGAAGGAAAGGAGAGGAGGGAAAGATAGAGGGAAAGGAGGAGGGAAAGGAAGAGGGAAATGAAGAGGGAAATGAAGAGGGAGAAGAAGAGGGAAAGGAGGGGAGGGGTAGGAAGAGGGAAAGGAAGAGTAAGAGAGGAGGGGGAGAAAGGGGGAAAGGAAGAGTGAGAGGAGGGAAGGGGGAGGAAGAGGGAAAGGGGGAGGGAAAGGAAGAGTAAAAGGAAGAGTGAGAGGGGATGGGGAGGAAGAGGGAGAAGAGGGAGGGAAAGGAAGAGGGAGGGAAAGGAAGGGGGAAAGGAGGGGAGGAAAAGGAAGATGGAAAGGAGGGGAGGGAAGGAAGAAGGAAGGGAGGGGAGGGGGAGGAAGAGAGAAAGGAGGGGAGGGGAAGGAAGAGGGAAAGGAAGAGGGAGGGAAAGGAAGGGGGAAAGGAGGGGAGGGAAAGGAAGAGGGGAAGGAGGGGAGGGGGAGGAAGAGAGAAAGGAGGGGAGGAGGAGGAAGAGGGAAAGGAGGGAAGGAAGAAGGAAAGGAGGGGAGGGGGAGGAAGAGAGAAAGGAAGAGGGAGGGAAAGGAAGGGGGAAAGGAGGAAGAGGGAAAGGAGGGGAGGGAAAGGGGGAAAGGAAGACGAGTGGAGGAAGAGTTAGGAGGGGGAGCAAGGTGGGAATGAAAAGGGAGAGAAAGAGGGAAAGAGAGGAGGGAAAAAGAGAGCGATGAGAGATGGGGAGAGAGAGACGAATAGGAGGAAGAGTGGGAGGAGGGAGAGGAGGAGCAGAGATAAAAATCAGAGGGGAAGGGGCAGGAGAGGGGGGATAGAGGGAGCGAGAGAGAGAGAGAGGGGGAAAGAGAGGAGGGAAAAAGAGAGCTATGAGAGAGGGAGAGGAGAGAGGGGCAATGAAGAGAGGATGGAGAGGGAAATGAAGAGAGATAGAGGAGGAAGAGGAGCGGTTGAGGGGGAAGAGGGGGGAATAGAGGGCGGAGAGAGCAGGGGAAAGGGACAGGAGGAGATCAAGTGTTGAAGGGGCGGGGGGAGGAGGGGGGGGGGGGTACCGAAAAGAGAAGAAAAAAGGGGACTGAAGAGAAGGAAGAAACCTTGGCGCGAAGCGCCCCTAGACTTAGTGTTTAAAGCGCAACGCGCTTTCGGCAAATATATTTTCCCCCAAGGGCCGCAAGGCCCTGGTTCATATACATTAAATGTGTTTTGGCCGAATTCGATTTTCAGCCGAATTTATTTCGGCTAAAAATCGAATTCGGTTACAACATATATATGTAAGAACTGAAAAGTTTAGTAAATTGAAAACTTTAGGCTAATTTGAGTCTTATTTATTTTTTCATTTTTAAATAAATCTTTTGTTCCAGAGTTTGGTTATTCCTTCAAGGCAATGGCTTATCCCCGGACATTCATGCATAAGTAAAATTCACTTAAATCCATATTCGATTTGCCTATTATTATTATTAAATTTTCATTTAAGTCCAACGTTGCCAACCTTTTTATCCAAAGTCCGAAGAGCAATTCATTATCCATCCGTCAAATTCACAGCATCTCGTGAACAGCACATTACAAATTTATTGCCGGCACAATGCCAACTCTGTAGCAATTGGGTCCGAAATGGAGTTGAAATGTTTGCCGAACGGCAATTGGAGTGGCATAATGCCAGAACAATGTCAAAAAGGTGCCAAAGCAAACACTTTTTATAAAATAAATAATTGGGTTTATTACTTATTTTAAATAAAGATTTTCATTGTTTTAGCACTTCCCACTTGCCGAGCTCCGCTGATGCCGAATAAGGCAACACAAATCCATAGCCGAAATTTGAAAGAATACGCAATTAATTCTGTCGTGGAATATGTTTGTGTTCAATGGACACATAATGGCCAAAAAGGGTTAAACAATTGAATTAATTATCTTTCAATTAGCATATGTTTTTAAAATAATATTTATTTAATTTTTTCAAATATTCCAATTTAAGATCAGATTATTTGATGGTTGGGCATAATCGAAGCATTTGCTTAGCCAACAGAAATTGGACAAATGGTCCACCATTGTGCATATGTTCGGCGAAATTATTTAAATAATATATAAAAGTATAAATAGTTTTTTTAGTGCCACAATGTTCAAACATTTCGCTTGGCATTCGCAACGATGGCATGCGCATTTCATTGGAAAGTGGCAAAAATTGGCCAACCGAAGAAAAGTTTGGACCCGGAGCAGTGATCAAAATGAATTGCGAGTAAATTCTATTTATTTTATTTAGCAAAAAAATATAATTAAATACTTTAAATAATGATGAAATTTCATAGAAAAACCGGCGAAAATTGGACAATTATTTGCAAAAGAAGAGCCAATTTTGAAATGGCATGGTCAATGGACGAATTGCCGAAATGTGAAAATCCAAAAGGAAATTTGAAATAATTAATTAATTTTAGTATTTTAGGCAAAAAAGAGGACGTTAAAAGTGTTGACATTTGTGACATGTCCAAGTTTACAATAATTTCTGATCATTTGCTGATTCCATCCCGGGAATTTGTGCCCATGGGGCAAGAAGTGTCCTTCAAATGTGTCCAACCAAATTACACTATAAGCGATCAAAAAGCGCGAAAATGTGTAAAAAGTCCGCAAATTTTGGTAAAAACAAAGTTTTACCTAAATTTTAAGATTCTGCTAGAAGGGTAGCGAGAGCTGCTGTATCAGTCAATGAACAGCTTCCGTCGGCGGTTGCTGATCTGCCAGCCGATGATCAGTGGAACGAACTGATCAAAACAGCAATGCCGGAGAAAGGCGAGCCAATCGATAAATCTACTAACACATATATATAATATTATAAATACAAAAAAATGTTGAATTTGAGTCTGATTCGGAATTGTTCGAAATGGAGGAGGTCGATTCATGAGGAGCGACCATGAAAACCCTATGGAAAATGGTCGAAAAATTTAAAATTTCTACGGGTGGTTTTAGAGTCAATCACTTTAATCTCCTAAATTTTTTGAAACAATTGTATCTAGGTATTCATCATATGTTCCAAATAAATTAAAAAATTTTGTACAAAAATGATTGACTATGCATTTTTTATCGAGTAATTTCAATTTTTTTGGGGCGGCAAATAGAGGGGGGCGTCTATTAGAGAAAATACGTAAAATATGTAAAAAATTTAGACATAATCTTTGACAGTGTCCACCGACTGTCCGGGTGGCAGACATCCAACCAGGTTTTTTAAACCGACGTCTTTTTTTGATAATTGTTACAATTTCTTAGTGGACTCAAATATTCACAAATGGGAGTTGGATTTACTGGCCAAATCATCACGTGAAAAGGTGATTCTGATCAATAAATAAGGCATGCCATGCTGATCGACCGTAGCGATCAGCCCATCATATTATTATATTATGCCATGTTCAACCAATCAAATGGGAATATTGTGAATTCAGTTTTTTGATCACTCCGTCAATGGACGTGTCCGCCGGCGATTGGTTGACAGTTTCTGTTGAAATTGGTCCTCGACCGTGCACTGAATGCATGGTTTCGATCAGTTACTTTGCTGCTGAATCAACTTCCTCAGCTTCTTCCACAGAACATTTTATACCATTGGGTGTTTAAAAAAATGATTTATTTGATTTTTAATTAAATTTAGGCAGAATTATGGCGGACCCCGTCGTGAATTCCATTCAGTTTTTTCCGCCTCATCCCAAACTTCGCATTCAAATTTCTGCTAATGAAAAATCGCCAAACTTTGTGCTTGAGCGCATCCGAGTGAGCAGCACAGCTTGTCCAGCAGTACATTTTAATTGTTTTTAATATAATAAATTTAAAATATCTTTTTTGAATTGTTTTATTTCTTTTTTCTAATTAAGCAGGTTTTTCGCCTTTATCGTGCAAAAAATTATTTTCATGTTATAAACTTTTAGCTCATCAATTCAGTGGCAAATTTTGCACGCACAACAGCAAATTTCGAAAATCGGACAATTTCGGCAAAGTGTCAATCATCCGGCAAAACATTGCAATTGATTTGCTCGCCAAGCGGCTATTGGCTTCTTCCGAACAATGAAGAAGTATACATAACAATTAATTAATAATTTCTTATTTAATAAAATTTAATTTTTTTAAATTTATTTAAGCATTTTGGTTGCGGCGAATGTCGAACGGATTTTGCGGGAAAATGCACTAAAAAGGGTTAAAAATAATGCCAAAATATTTTTCACTTTAATGGAATTAGAGGCACTGCTGTGCCACGTTTGCTCGTCGGACACGGAGTCGCATTGCATTTCATTGACTGCGACGGATGACGCAGCAAGCGACAAACGCGTCGACAATGGCAAGCGCTGCGCGAGTCCGAGTGCGTTATGCATGGTTCAGTCACACACACGCAGCAATTCTGTACCTGTTGCTGGCATGCCAAACGAAGCGCAGCGCGCGGTGCCGTTCCTCATCTTGCGCAGATGTGCCGAGCGTGCTGAGTGCGGCATTTTCAGGGTAATACTTTTTTGATAAGCCAATAAAATTGACCCTTTTTTATTATTTGCTTATTTTAAATCAATTAAAACCAATTAATGTTTTTGTTTAATTTAAGGCGAATGTGAGTGCCCGTGAAAGTTGCCGTACTGATGTGGATGGAATTGAAACATGCACAATTTGCTGTTCGGACGATTTGTGCAACGGCGCAAAGCCAAGAGAATTGCTGAATGGGGGCGGACTCGTCTTTAGGGTGAAGCCGTCGATGAACGCCGCTGACGCTGCAACATTGGCAAGCAGTACACCAGCAACAACAACAACAACAACGGCAGTAGAGTCTTCAAAAACAAAAGCGATTGGCATCACAAAAAGCGGAGATTCAATTTTTGCGAGCAGTACAATTGGAACTTTGACGCCGACGACGACGACACTGCAACAGATGGGCACAACAACGACAGCAGTAACAACAACATCAGTAATAATATTGTTTTGTACATATTCATTAAAACCTTTTTTTCCGGTTTAATTAATAATTATTTGGGCTGCTAAATAAGGGCAAAAAAATCGTGAAAAGATCGCCATAAAGGGCACAAAAAACTTCAAAAAGGGCATGGAAAGGCATAAGGGCAAAAAAGGGCATTTGCCCTTTTTTAGCTGCCCAAAATTCAAATTTGAATTTTAGACGCCTTTTCTGTCCATTTTGCCGAGGAAAAGCAATGCTTCTCATTTGGCAACAATAGCACCGCCTCAATTTGTGTTGAGAGAAAAGGTTTTAACAGATTATATTAGATTATGTACTTATAATAATAATATATTATTGGGTATTTTTAGCAAAATTTGGATGAATTTGTTTTGGATTCTGCGCCTCCCATTTGTGTCGATCAGCAACCATTGGAAATGCGTTGCTTGGCCCAACTTCAAATTCGTCGTCAAACTGACAGTGATCAGCCTGAACCGACTGTAATCCCTTGGTAAATTGTTTAATGACTAATTTCGAACAAAATCCGAACCGATTTAAGGCCTACACTAATTGACAATGACCCGCACATTTTTCTGCAGCCGATAAATATGAACATTACAAACTCGGCTTACAAATTCAGAGGTGAATAATGATGAAGAATGAAATGGATTGATTAATTGTCTTTGTTATTTTACTTCATTGAGTTCAGTATTCACTGACTTGTTATTCAATTTGGGATAGTCTCGGGAAAACAAAATTCGGGATTTGGATTGAAAGCCGAAATGTGAAAGCCGGGGTCGGGACCGAGTCTTGAGTTGGGACTCTAAACATAGCCTTTTAACAAACGAGACAAGGAATTCAAAAAAGAGTCATCTCCAGGGATTTCCCGGACCCGTGTATAATTGAAAAGTTATTTTTCGCAAGGCGATGAAACGGAAATCGTTTGGCGTGCCGTCGATTTGCACGGGGCGATGACGCATTGCGTGACGACGCTTTCTTTTGATGGTGCTTCTTTTTCCGATGAAAGCCAGTAAGTAATGTCTAAAAATTAAAGGGAACTTTTCAGAGACATCGGAGCATTTGGCGGAGGACGTCGACATTAAATGCCCTGAATGGCACATTCGGGAGGTGAACGTGAGTGCCGAATTTGGCGGTGATCCGCTAACGGATGTGCCACCGTTAATCCGAGCGGAATATTCGCCAATATTCAAAACGCACCATCAGGATTTATTAAGGCAAAAATTATTTTAAACACGCTTTTTATCAAAATGCATCTATTTTAGTTTTGATCCTCCAATTGGCACTTCCCTTGCATTAGGAGTGCCAAAGTTGGTTAGTGTGAGTGTGGGCGGCGTCCAAAAATGCCAATTTTGGTACCAAACGTAAGCCTTTTTTTTTGTCTCAAATGTAGTCATTCTCATAAGGTTTTTGTAAATCAGCTTCTCCATTGATTGTCCTTTATGGGCGTTGGGTCCAGGAAATTGGCGAAGATTTGAATGTGCCAATGAAATTGATGGAACGATGCGATGCAAAAGGTCACGTATTTCCGGCAATAAAGTCCCCCGGGGTCTCTATTTTTCAAACCCTTTCAAAAGGGTTGCTCTATTTTCGCTGGGGGTGGGCTTTATTTCCGGAAGTAGGTAGTTTAAAATCTTTGTCTGTTCAGGAAGGAGCCATGCCCCGGCGGGCGCGAATATCCGCAAGGATTGCGCGAGTTGCGCTGCAGGCGTAACCGTCCCGCCGGGCATGGATTTACCTACACAACCCAAAAAACGGGTGCCATTGGGGAGGAAGTGCCGTTGATTGGTGAAGCGCAATGTTTGCAATATGCCAGGCATGGCAAAATTGAATTTCAAATTTACATTTATTTCAACACTTTTGAAGCTCTTCCTCTGTGACTTTGTCAATTGTCGTCGCATCGAACAACGAAAAATGCACAAATTCGTTGGCCCATCAGACAAAGTTGGGACAATTAAGGGCAAAAAAGTCCCATTAAAAAAAATCGTTTTAGCGCTTTTCTTTCGCAAAATTGCCCCGACATCCGTCGGTGGTCCATCTCAACAAAACCTTCGGATCTGACCCTTTCCAATTTGACTGTACAAAATTTCAGCGCGGAGACAACAAATGACGGGTTTTTCTTTTTTGATATTTTTAAAAATTTAATGTAATATTTACATTTTCAATTTTAATATTTTTATCAATTTATCATTTAAGCGAGGGCCAAAATTTGGTAGAATGCATCCAAAAAGTAAAGTCTGCCGAATTTTCACGCCATTTTGATAAGCCAATTGAAAGTCAATGTCCGGACGGAAGTAATTAAAATGGGCCAAATAAAATTTAATATTATTTATTATTAAAATTGTCAGGTGTCCAAGCTCGGCACTTCTCCTACCATTTACAATGTATAAACGGATGGGCACCCAACGAATTGCTCAGATGCGAAATATGTCCAAAGGTTAAGCAAGGAATGATCCAATAAAAAACAAAATTTAAAAAGAATTAATAATTAAATTAATTTTTTGAACAGGGACACTTTTCTTCCAATGGCACTTGCGCACAATGTGCACCGGGCACTTATGCCCCACGTGCCGGCATGACAAAATGCATTCCGTGCCCCAATGGCACTTCCACTGCCGAAGCTGCCAATGTGGCGGAATGGAATTGCAAAGGTGAACACTTTCAAATAAAAAACAACAAACATTCTCTTTAATTTTTTTATAATTCAAGTAATGAAAAAAAATGTTTTTTTTTGAGAAATTTCGTTTTTATTTTCTCCACTATTCCTTTGGCCTAAATTACAGTCGATTTATTAAATCAGCCATTTCATACATATTTTATAAAAAAATATTTAGCTGGAATTTTAAGAGTTATTATACATATAATATTTAGTTCGCTGTTCGCCCAACACTTTTTCCATAAATGGCCTTGCCCCATGCCGAATTTGTCAGAGTATGCATTTTTATTTTTATGGAAGGACAAAGTTCCGTATAAATTCAGACCATAAATGCTCTCTTCAGCTTGGAAAATTGCAAAATGCTTCAAAACCGGCAGTGCAGCACTTTGACGATTGTGCCATCGATGGCTGTTCAAACAATGGAAAATGCCAAAATGGTTAAACTTTGGCGATTCTCTTTATAAAATAACTTTTTTTTTAGCAATTTGCCATTGCGATTTGGGCTTTGTGGGGTCGGACTGTTCCGTGCCGTTTGACCTTTGTAATGCGCAATTTTGTTTGAATTTGGCCAAATGCCAATTCAATGCTTACACCGGTTTAACTTGTATTTGTCCTCGAGGTATAAGGAAGAAATGAAATTTTGTAAAAGTTTTTGTTGTCATTTTTAGGATTTTATGGTCGCCGTTGTGAACATTTTGTGCACTCCGTCGAGACCAATTTTTCATCAACAAACACTAATTTAATCTCATTAACCAAAAATATGCACGGCAAATGCAATGGCAAATCCGAGACAAATGCCAACGATTGTCCAAATGGATTTTGTTTGGGGTAAACTCAAATTGAATTTTTGTATCACGATTTTTGAAGTGCAATATTCAACATCCCTTTGGTATGCAATTTTAGTGGCATCTGCAAATGTAATGAAGGCTTTGCCAAATCTTCGAATAAAAATGGCGAAATTTGTGCGCCTATAAATGCTTGTTTGGCATCAAAACCATGCCAAAACGGGGCAAATAATTGCAGCTATTATGAAACAAAAGGGCAACGGCGATTGGAGTGCGAATGTGCGGAAGGTATTTGTTTTTAAATTATAAATGCTTTTTAAAATGTTTGAATTCTTTTTTTTAAGGTTGGGCCGGCGAACTCTGTGAACAGCAGTCAAACAGCTGTTTTCTACCACAAAATTATTGCTTAAACGGTGGAAATTGCGTTTTGGATGTGAAAAAGTAAGCAAAAAATGAATTAATGCACAAATTATTATGAAAAACAAAGGAATAATATAAATAAAATCATTTGCTTACTTTTATATATACTGTATTATACTGTATATAATTTTGCAACATTTTCAGTGCGACTGTTTTTTCAAGCCGTTGTATTTGCCCCGTTGGTTTTGATGGAGCGCGTTGCAAGCAAATTGACCATTCTAATCAGTTTTTGGAGCAGTGCCATCGGCAACATCGTTGTGGGCAGAACGGAAATTGTCGCCTGAACAGTTCCATTGGTGCAGTGTACTGTCAATGTGATCGTGGTAAGAAGCAATCACTTTACATGTACAGCACTTGGTTAAACAGAGAGGGAGAGATATAAAGAGAGAGAAGTAGTGAGAGAGCGAAAGAAAAAAGATAGAGACCGACAGACAGAGAGAAAACAGGAGAGAGAGAGAGAGATAGAGAGAGAGTGACAATTAAATTTGAAACTAAAAAATTAGTTTTTAATTCTCCTTTTTAAGGTTATTTCGGCGAATTTTGTGAGGCCAAACTGAACCCGTGCAGTTCAGTCTTAATGCCCTCACCAATTTGTTATAATGGCGGAATTTGTCGAGCGATTAGCCCAGAAAAAGCGTAATAAATCTGAAATAAAAACATTTGTTTTTATTTAAATTTAAGCGTTTGTCATTGCCCGCAAGGTTGGACAGGGACTCAATGTGACATAATTGTTGACAATGGTTGTGCAAACAAACAATGCCACAACGGGGGTTACTGTATTAGTGCTCATAACGGCACGGCATTCTGTAACTGTCCGGCCGAATATGGTGGAGAGAACTGTCAGGTCATTGTCACAGTCACTAAAGTGGGCTTCAGCCCCGATCTCCGACAAAGTTTGGCAAATGCTTTGGGTTTGGTGAGGATATCTTTTTACTCTACCTTTGGATAAAATTTCATCCCGACTAGAGTTTTGTTCTTCCCCGACATTTTTGAGAATTTTCCAGCCATCTCTTCCGACATATGGTCTGGAATTTTTGTCCACTATCCCCCGACATTACTGTCCCCGACGGTCGGGGCTATACTCTTGTGTAAAATATTGCAAAATTGAAATTTGTTACAATTTTACATCTTTCCATCGATATCAAATCTAAATAGGTTGAACTGAGTCCGTGCACCAGACCAACAGCAGAAGATGAAGCCGGCATATGCGGGAATGGCCAATGCCAAGCCAAAGGCAATGGACACAATGCCAAATTTGAATGTTTGTGCCATGATGGCTGGAAAGGTGCAAATAAGCGAATTCATTTATAGTAAATACAATAAAAATGTTTCAGGTTCGAACTGTGATATTCCGAGTAATGATGAAAATGAATGCCAAAATATTAAAACATGTGAAAACAATGGAACATGCGTTTCTTTAATTGGTGAAGGACCACAAAAAAGGATTTGTTTATGTGCCGACGGATTTTGGGTAAATATTTTTTATTTGGTAATATTTTTAAATTTCATTTATGCAATTTTTTAGGGTGATCGCTGTGAAAATTTAGTGAACTATTGTGATTTAGAAGAAATTTGTTTGAACAACGGCATTTGTAATTCCATTGGCCACAATTATCGGTGCCAATGCGATAATAAAAGTAAGAATATTATTAAATACACAAATTACGTTTTATTCATTTTTATGAATTGGATTTTTTGGCCAAAATTGCCAGCAAATATTGATGAAGCCGTGTGATCCAAATCCTTGCGCAAATGGCGGCAAATGTTTAAAAAATTACGCTGACCCAATGGGCTTCAAATGTGATTGTGGGCCTAATTATATGGCAGAGACAAATTGCACCCGTAAATTGGTTAAATTTCTTTTCATTTATATTTATTTTTAACATTAAAGTATTTATTAATTCGAATTTGTATTTTTTATGTTATTATAGACGGTATAAAGGTATGAGAATGAGGGAAAATTTGTTTTTGGCAGAATCTTTGTGAACAATGGCCTAATTATTGTAACGGTGGTCATTGCCAAATTGTGCCAAATTCCTCTGCTAAAACCGATGTGCCGCATTGTCTTTGTCCGCCTGACTCAATGGGAATTCGTTGTGAAACGCGTAAAATTAGTTTTATTAAATCAAAATTTAAGTTTTGCTAAATCTCTTTGTATGTGTAAATAGAGATATATGCATTTAAATCAATAGATTATTAAGCAAAAAAAGAAGAATAAATTAGCATAATTTTTGTTTTGATTTTAGGCAAGTCAACTCATTACGACCTCCACTTTTCTCCATCCCTTTTAAATACATCTTCAATTATCCAAAAGATTCATTCACAAACATTTTCATGTTCTGTGATCACTGCAAATTCATTTTCGCTTTGTTTTTGGCTTCGAATTGGCGCAACGGACGAACAAATGAATAAAGTGAATGAATGAATACATATACATAAATAATTGTTCATATTTATTATATTTATTATATTCATTTTTTATTTCTTTATTGGTTATTTCATTTTATTTAGGATTTATTAATGGGCGAGTCGTCGTCTCGCAGTGTTTTAATTACTGTCAATGTGTTGGAATCGATTCAAACAAAAAAGTGCAATATTTTTATTTTGTGTTATTATTTATTTATTTTTAATTTTTTACAGTCCACCAGCAGCAATGTCAATCCTTCAATTTGATCAGTTTGGTGTGAATATATTTGACGGCATCAAATTGCAATTTGACAACGGTCGCGCATTGGCCCCTCAAATTTGGCACCATGTAAATATTATACAATATATACAATAATTAACAATTATGGAGCTAATCTATTTCCAATAGCCTACTTAATTGTGTTTTTCTGCTTCTTAAAAGGCTTGTCTTACATTTGATAACGCAATTTTACGACTGTTTTTGAATGGTCTTCTTGTTGATGCTCATTATGGCAAAAAATTTACAACAAATTTTACACAAAATATTTGCAAAATTTCATTGGGCGAAATTGGAGAAGAACATTTTGTTGGACAGTTAAGCCACGTGGAGGTCAGTGCGCGAGGACGGAATTCGAATTTCAATTTTTATTTTCGTTTAAGTTGTATTCAAACCGTTTTGACCACAATGAAATTGTTCGAATGGCGTGGAGTTGTCGCGAATGGACCCATCGACAAGAAAAGGCACACTTTTATCATAACCAAATAAATGTTCAAATTTAAATGATTTACATTTCAAATTGTAGCAATTTTTAATCATTGCGTGGACTCAATTTACAACAATTGATGGTAAATAAGCAGCAAATACTTATTTTAAATAAATTTACCTTTTTACAGTTTTTAACAAGGCACAGTTTGCACTTTTCCCGGGAATTTGCAGTGAAAGCGATTGTCAGCCGGGAAGGGTAACCGATTGTCGGCATGGCAAAAACTGTAAGAAAATATTTTGATGGTAATTAATTTGGATAAAAAAACCCTTCAATGTAAACTTCTTTCAGTGAAAAGGCCGCCCGTGGTGCTTTTCTGCCCCCGTTCTCAGTTTGTCACTGTCCCCGTGCCCCACCAGCGACTGATTCAAATTCATTGGGAGGGTAACTTCAAAAGGATTAACTTTTTAAAACATTAAATAATACTTTTGCGAAAGGATCACTCGAGAAAATGTTTCGTCCGAGCGGCACCGCCCCAATTGTTCGATTTGAGAGCAATTTTCGGCCTGGCCAAACATTCGGCTGGGGCCAATTCCATGTTGTCTATTTGGCAGAGGACGCCCTTGGCAATTGGGCCACCTGTGAAGTAATTACACCAAAATCCATCTAAAACGAAGAATTGAACTTATAGTTCGAAGTTGTCGTGTCACCAACAAAATGTTTTGACCCTTTTGTGCCGGGCATTTTCAACAAATTAACGGTGCAAAAATTACGCGTCGACGAGGCGCGGCAAGCGGAAAAAAGCGTAAAACAAAAAAAGCAAAAATAATAAATCCTATTAAATGGCTTTGTTTTTAAAATTAGATCAATCTTCAATGCTTAAACACAGAATTGGTTTCAAATGTTGTAGCAAAACCGCCATTTTACACATGCGATCGGCTGGTAAATTTAATATTATTAAAATTCATTTTTTAATTTATTTAGGGTCAATGGGACCGATGGTCAAACTTTGGACGACCATTTACATTGCCTTCCTGCACGCCAACCGAAAATGCAATGCAGGTTGGTAATTCATTGAAGTATAAAACTTATACAATAATATATATAATTCATTCCGTGTTTCATAATCACTCATTTTTTACTTACTTCATTTTAAGGAGGTTGTTGGTGACTTGCATTTTGATGCCACTTGTGACAAAGCTGCTGAATATGCACTTAACGTGGTCGGTTTGTTGGACTTAAATAATTTGCTAATTTAGTCAATTCGGCATTTATTTTAATTTCTTATCAATTTAAATGTTAATTTTTCGATGTTTCTTTCCATTGTCTCGCATTCATTAGACACATTGATGAATACTATTTTGAGATATTAAAATGTTGAAATTCAAAGATTGAGACCATCGTAAATGCAAGCGAACATTTTGGCTCTTTTTGTGAACGGCCAAAATGTGACGGACAATTGGGCATGAAAACGGAGTGCCTTGGCGAGGGCAACAATGCCGCCGATGGCACAATGAGTGCCGGCGATGCTCCGTCTGCGCATCATTCAGACGTGCCATTGATTGGCGACGCCGGCGGCGATCAAACGCCTCGGGCGTCTCTCGCGCAGCAGCAGCACACAGTGCGCGTGTTGTTCGATCTCAGCGTTAGGTGCGTCTTTTCCAAAACTGTTTTTTAATTCTAATCCGGCCTTTTGCCTACTCGCCGATGGACGGACATATGGCCGACAAAGACAACTCTTTTAAAACCGATATATTTACACTATAGAGCATATAGGCCAGGGATGGCACCGGGTCGCGGTCCGATTTTCGGATTTTTTTGGGTTTGGAAGTCCGGTTCTGGATTCTTTTTGGAAAATTCCGATCATATCCGAAACTTTTTAATAGTACCCCCGGGGTTACTGTTGGAAGAAATAATTTATTTGACTGGATACTGATCAAATACTTTCACTCTTTGGTACAATTTTTGAAAAATCGTAAAAAAACTAACCGTTCTACTATCGATTTTATCTGCTGAAAAAAATTTGGTTCCGGTTTCCGGAGCCGGACTTTTTTAGGGGTCTGGAATATCGGTTCCGAATTTTCATTTTTGGCATCCGGTGCCATCCATGATATAGGCTTATTCAAGAGTTCATAACAAGAAGGTCATGGGCGAGTCGTCCTTCGGCGAGTAGGGCTGATAAGTCAAATCCAACGCTTAAGAAAATCAAAACGCGCTGTGGCTCCGGTAATTCGTGACACAATGGTAATTAATTTGAGTATTTAATTCGGTTTAAAGCCGATATTTAATAATATTATTTTGAACGTAGGAGGCCAAATATGGACCCAATTTTGTGGGGGAGTCAACCCGACTGCAATGCTCCAACGCATTTCCACAATTGCATATAAATGGAGAAGCCAAAATTTCAGGAAGTGCCAGCGTGGCAATGGCAATAAAAAAATCTGAGGAATTTTTAATCGAAAATTTTAAGGCTTCCGAACCCCCATTGGTTCAATGTGCCACCTGCGCACCAGGCGAAACGTGGCAACAAATTGTGCTCAAAATTGCAACAACAACCAAAGTGATAAACAAATAGATGAAGGACGAAACTTTTAGCATTTCGGATTTATGGCATTTTGTAGGACGAATCGGTGGTCAATTCGGACATGTCCGGCAGTTGTGTAAAGTGTCCGGCAAACAGCTATAAATCGAGTCCGGGGTATTTAATTTGCAAACCTATTAAATATGCAATTTAAAAAATTGAAAAAAAAAATTAAAATGCATTTATTTTATTGGCTGAATTTGAAGGGTTCAACCGTGCACTCCGTGCAAGGACGAACGCATCACCGGAGGGGTGGTCGGATGCATGCGCGAAATCGACTGCTTTTGTTAGGCTTTTTTGTTTAATGTGTGCGAGGCCTTTGTTTTTAGTGAACTGCCCGCCCGGCTCGGTGTACTGTTCAATGACGGACACTTGCTTAATGTGCGCCCATGGCCAATTTATGCCCTACAGGCAAAGACATTTGAATTTGCACGTACATACAATTCAATGCAATATTTTAATTTTCAATGCTTTAGTGGCCGTTTGCAATGCATTGGCTGTCCTCCGGGCACCACCACTGAACAAGAAGTCCAAATTCAAACAAATATATTGGCAAAAAAAAAGCTGGGGGGGGGGGGGGATTTTTTTTAAAATGGTTTTAGAGCGCGGCCAATTTTTTTGTAGGGGGTCCGTCTGGGGGGGCCTTGGTTCGGTGGGTTGCGCGGTGTGGGGGGGGTGGAGAGCAAAGG
>JAKKIK010001600.1:0-15288 GCA_024500135.1 Heterodera carotae | reverse complement strand
AAAAAAAAAATAAAAAAAAAAAAAAAAATTTAAAATAAAAAAAATGGGTGCAAAAAAAAAGAAATCAAAAATTGGTTAATTAAAAAAACAAATCCCTTTTTTTCTTTAATACCCCCCCCCCCCCCCCCCCCCTCTATTTGCTGCGCTGCCCCCCCCCCCCTCGAGGGGTATCGAAAAATATTCGCCCCAGGGCGGCTATTGGAGGAAATACGGCATATATATAAGTACATATAAAAGGAATGTAACTGTATGCCAAAACTCTAGGAACACTGAATTTGGTCTTCTGTAAAAAAGGGTCCGCAATCATTTAATATCGAGCTTTTTTTTACCAAAACTCAACTAAAGCTGAATTTGAACCTCAATCTTTGCCTTTATTCTCTTAAGAATTCATTTTTATTTTTTAAACCTTCCCCTAATTGTCTATCGGCACTTGGGTTTCTGTGATTCCACAAAACTCGGCGCCACACAAGCCCGACCCGATATTTTTTTTGGCCCGAAAAACCGACCCCGAATTTCTATTATTAATTGGCTTGGTTTAATAAATTTGGAGAATAATTTTCTCAAATGTAATAAAAAAATTCAACCCGAACCCTTTCTTTTTAGCGACCGATCCAGACCCGATCTTTTTTTTGACCGACCAGGTCCGAAACCCGGTAGGCGTGTAAAATTATAAAATATTTCGGCTATGTGTTAGCTGACTGACTTTTGCCAATTGGACTGTGATCATTTAAAGAGGGCTATTACACTACACATTCCTCTGGTCATGAACATGGTTACATTCTTGGTATATGTAACATATATATTCTCACATAAGTCTTCAATATAAATGGTTTGCTTTTGTACCTTAAGCACTTGTGTGGCGGTAATAGCTTTAAACAACTGTTTAATGCACGTTTTGGCCGAAAACCTGAGCCCCCATGCTATGACCTTTGCCTTTCTGGTGACGACATGTTTGAATGGCGTTGCGTCCAATGGTTATGGGTGAGCATTTTTCTGCCCTTAATTCTTAACAGTTTCAAAAACTAATTCAAGTACCTGGAAGAAGACCAAACGCCGAAAGTAAGTTGTTGTTGTTGTTTGTTGTCCTTTAAGCATTCAATGAGTCTATTAAACACTCCCCAACCAAAAAAAGCCGAAAAGCGTGGAGGTGGTCACCAACGGAACAGACTTGCCACCTGTCGACGATAAATGCCTTCCCGACGCATTCGATGCATGCGAGTGCCATTGGGCAGCATGCGTTGAGTACCCGGGTTGGGCAGCCAGCAAGAATTGCTGTCCTGTGAACTACTCACTGGAGTGTTGTACGACGGTAAGGCATTTTAAATCGTTGGAAAACCCGGACTGATATGAACGATTCAGGACAGCCGAATCACCGGCACCAGAATAGATGGGACAAATTGGGCCGGGATTTTTTTTTTTTTTTTTGAGTTTTTAGCCTAGATTGTTAAGTGAATTTACACAAAAATGGCCTATGATATTTTTCTAAATTTGTTTTTGTGGTCGTCTGTGCTAAATTGGCAATGGAACTTTCCAAATGCCGAAAATATTTTTGAAATTCGAGAAAAATGTGAGAATTTTTACATTATTTTTTTGTACTTACAAATTCAAAAAAACCCATCGGACATAATGCGAATTTCAATTCAAACCCACATTAATTATCGTCCTGCCCCGAACAACTTGTCCAAATCAAAATGTCTTTTCCTCTTTGTCTGATATTTTTGGCGGTACCAATTGCGGATTGGCAATTGCGGACATGAAAATTGCGGACGCAACATTTGCGGATGACACTTGTCGCGTCCGCAATTCTTGATTGTCGCAACAACAAATTTTTTAGGTCTTGCCGCCACCCATGTACAGAACTGGATTGGGTATCATCATCCATTTCAAATCACAAATAAATATAAAAATTTAATTTTGCTAACAAATTTAAAAATTCGATGCGTTAAAAATTGTAATTTAAGGCGCCGGTCCCAATGCGACCATCATCCCTAACACCAGCGATGAGCCCGATGCCGTTCCTGCTAATGTGCCCCCGACCGCGATGCTGATCGGTGAATTAATAAATATTGTTTTTTTTAATTTGAATATAATGGTTAGGGATGCAAAAAAAGAACAAAATTCCCTTTTTTTTTGCTCATTAGTTACGGTATATTAAGCGTAAAAAACACATTTTCCACTTTGCTTGAGGCTTCTACGTTAAGTCTTATAATGCCCTTTTTGGGATTTTCGTGCCCTTATGCCATTCCATGCCCTTTTTGATATTTGATGCCCTTTTTATGCCCCCCCTTGTTAATGACCTTTTTGGTGCCTTTTTGGACGTTTGTAGTCCTTTTTGCGACTTTTTGGTGCCTTTTTTTGCATCCCTAATAATTGATAATAAAAATAAATTTGGTTATTAATTTTTTTTTCTAAATTAATAAAATTGATCATCCTTTAAAACCTATTATAGCATTTTTCCATTGCTTTTAAGCACTGTTCGCGTTCGCCGCGATGTCGCGCGTTTTTCACTGATGAGTCTGATGAGTCCCGCCGATAAACCCTATCCTCAGGCCCGTATCCAGGGGGGGGTGAGAATTCTCCCCCCTCCCCACCCAGAAATCGAAAAAATGATAAAATTTGCTTCCTCCCCAGCGGAAATTTTTCCCAATCCCCCCCTCTCGATACAAAAATTTGGAAAATTTTCCGATCCCGCCCCCCCCAAAAAAAATTTTTCCAATCCCCCCCCCCCCTCTCGAAACAAAAATTTGGAAAATTTCGCGATTCCCCCCCCCCCCCCCAAAAAAATTTTCTGGATACGGGCTAGCTTATCCTAATGCGTCCCACACCAGTCAGAAATTGACATTATTTAACCCAATTCACCAAATGTACTTTAAGTTTTAAATCACCATTATAAAAAATCATTTTTAATTTTTATTTTTTGCCAAACTGATAAATCAATTCTTTTATTTGTATTGATTATAGTTTAAAATAGGCAGGGTCACATATATAAGGAAAATCCGCGGTTATCCGATGCTGATGGATATGGATTACGGTTTTGTGAAATGTACAGACACGGATGGTTACAATATGAAACCTATCCGTCCTGCGATAATCCGTAAATCCCTCGGATTATCCGGATACGGACGGATTCGAAGTAGTGCCCTCCATGCCCTCTAAAATTTTTGAAAAAATTCGAACTTGGAATGTCGGACTATGCTCTAATATTGTTGCACCCGATAATAAATATCTTAATGGGCAGCGGGCTGACTAATGATATGCGCGGGAGGGAGGTGATGGAATGGCAAGAAAGTGTTTTGGCCGTATTCCTTAAATAGTGCCCCAGGGTACTCTATTATTGAAATTCCAAGGGAGGGGAGGGCATAGGAAGATGCCCAATGTTTTGATTGGAAAAATTTTGTTAATTGTATCTCTTTGTTTTTGAATCCCGGCCGGGCCGAGGGAGCCCATTTTGATGCAGCAGAGGGGATGGACATGTTTTATTGTAAGCTAGCATCTGTTATTGTGCGACAAATGTGTTTTCTGGATACAAAATCAGGAAGGAAATCCCTGTAGAAAATAAATCCGGGGCCGGAACTAGTCCCGGTTTTTTTTTGTGATCCCTCCCGCTCTCACAGGCCTGGGTCGGGCATATCCGCACGGTACATTGCCGTTTCCGTCCGTGTCTGTCCGATCTCAAAAATAGTTTTTATCTTGATAATACACGGATATCCGCGGATCCCCGCTGGCGCAGATGACTTTAATGTCCGTGTCCGTCATATTTCACAAAAATTGTTGTCCGTATTCATCCGTGTCGGACAATCCGCGGATTGTCCGTGTCCGTGAGCACCCCTGGGCAGGCCCGTATCAGGGGGGAGGGAATTCCCTCCCCCCGAAATGGGAACATTTTGCTTTTTCCCAGCAAAAGGAAAAAATTTTCCAAATTCCCCCTCTCCCCGAAAACCAAAAATTTGAAAAAGTTTTCCGACTACCTTCGCTCCCGAAATTTTAAGGAAAAAATTTTCCAAATTCCCCCTCTCCCCGAAAACCAAAAGTTTGAAAAAATTTTCCGATTTCCCTCGCCCTCGAAATTTTTTCTGGATACGGGCTTGTCCCTGGGCATATCCGCAATGAATGTATCACTTAATAATAATCTTCTCACATTGCTCATTGCAAATGAATTTCCCATAAACATCAGATAAGATGGATCGAATGTGCACACATTTGCATCAATCCATACATTCATTCATTCTTTCTTCGTTGGCTCGCCCGCGGCGCTCATCAGTGACACTAAGTTTTTTTTACAATGATTCATTTTGTCCATCCTCCGCCCCCTCCCCCGTCATTTGTCCACTGCATTTGGCCCATTTTTCTTATTTTACCGATTTAAATGTTGTGTTATATATCTTTATGAAACCATCAGAATGACCCCACCAAGCTGATCAATAGGGCTTCTAAAAAAAATATTGAAGATTTTTTCATTTCTATGCGCCTTTTGGATCACCCATTCTTTTGCTGCAGAATCAATTTATTGTATACAAAACGCCAAATAGGGGTGGGTAAATTTGTCAAATTTCAATTTGGGTGCGAAGTCGGGGTTTAGAATTCCGATGGGTCGAAATCTGCCTTTAAGCGCCTTATTTTTTGGCTCTAATGCACTTTATGAGTCCAATCGGCAAATGCATTAGATATTTTTATTTTGGAACTGCTGTCGGCGGTTTAGGAAAAGATATGCAATTTCCATTATAATTAATTGACAACCAACAGTAAATTATTTGATATAGCCAAAAAGTCGCCGAAAAATAGCGATGCAAAAGTACACTGCCCTTTAATATTTTGCTGCACATTAACAAATTAATGGGGGCTTGAGAGTGGGCGTCCAAATTATTAAGACATACAGTATAATTAACATAATAATACGGTATCGCGATATACCCATATTTAAATAACGGAATGATCAGTAAATATCATCGAAAATTTAGGAATTTGCGCGCAAATCGTCTGCGATACTGTAACTAATTCAGTTTTGCAATGGGGAATACTGTAACACGCGGCTGTTATTCACGCTGGAATACTGTAAAACGCGGCTGTTCTTCACGCTGGAATACTGTAAAACGCGGCTGTTCTTCACGCTGGAATACTGTAACACGCGGCTGTTCTTCACGTTGGAATACTGTAACACGCGGTTGTTCTTCACGTTGGAATACTGTAAAACGCGGCTGTTCTTCACGCTGGAATACTGTAACACGCGGCTGTTCTTCACGTTGGAATACTGTAACACGCGGTTGTTCTTCACGTTGGAATACTGTAACACGCGGCTGTTCTTCACGTTGGAATCGCGTTAAACGCGTATGTTTGGTTTTAGACCATATTTTATGCTTCGGAAAAACTCTTAAAAAATATAAAAAATAGAAAAATGCTCCCTAAAAGTACTGCGCAACGTGAATTTTATAATACATATTCATATAAATTTTTTATATGTAGCAGTAATGCGACGGGTTGAGAAAACGTTCGGGTTTCGGGTCGGGCATTTGGAAATTTCAAATTCGAGTCGGAAAAACCTGTGGTTTGGGTTCGGCACGTTTTATATGTATGTATACAATATGATTTGTTTGAGTTTTAGATTGACCGGCGCGCGAAACGGATTGAAGCGCGTTCGCAGCGTGTACTGATCGCACAGGAAACAGTGACAATTGGGTGTCTTATGACAACAAATGCCGACCAAGAGACGCGTTCATTGCAGTTAACGGTAAGTTCTTGCTTCAAAAGATTTTTTTGGCGCAACGTGAAGAAAGAGAGATCAAAAAAATATAATCAATAAAAAACAACAGATATTGGCAATGTTATTGATTGATCATTCTCGCTGGTCATTATTATTGACTAATTAATAGGTCACGAATGACCAATAAACAACCGATTAATTGAGCAATTAATTGGTTAGTCAAAACCGTTGAATTAATTAATAATATTATCAAAAATATTATTAATCAATATTCACTTTTACCATTCAATTTTTTCTCTTCAATTAATGTTTTGATCAATTATTTAATTGGCAAGGATCAATAAATTTCTAAAATTGATCAATTAATTTGTTGTTCAATTTCACTTCGCTTAATTGTTTTGATCAATAGATTGGTAAGGGCCAATAAATTGTTCAATTAATTAATCAGTTATTGATTGACAAAGACATTTTGGTAAATTCCTAACTATCAGAAATTTCGATTTCAAGCCAAAAGATCAATAATTATTTCGACTTTTTCTTTTGGTCAGGAGTTCCAAAGTGTAGATGTCCGATTCGACCTCATCACTATGTTAAGCGGCGGGACATGACAATGCAGCAATGAAAACGACCACCAAACGAAAGAGATCAGAGACTCGGACCAATTTTGATTTAAGTTGAAACAAAATATTTAAGTTTCCAATTTATCCATCAAATAATTGTTATTCATGTCGAAAATTCACAAATGTTCATTCATCAAAGTCCTTTTTGAGGTGTAAAATCCTACTAAAACACCGGGACCAAAAAAACCGGCACTCCCGAACAACACTCGTTTTTATTAATACAATCAATAATGTTAGAAATTTTTTTTTATATACTTTGAGATGAATTTGAATTTAAATTATTTCATAAATATAACACGGGTTATTATAGTTTTTGCATAGATACATTGAGAGATATATGAAAATGAAGTTCTTCGATTATTGGACTTACCGTATTTTCTCTAATAGACGCCCCGGGCGTTTATTTTTCAATACCCCCTTGAGGGGGGGGGGGGCGTCAATTAGAAGGGGGAGGGGGGCGCCTAGGTTTCGATCCCCCTCGAGGGGGGGGGGCGTCAAATGGAGGGGGGGAGTGCGTCTAATAGAGAAAATATGGTAGGTATTTTGCTTTGCGTTTTTTGGCATATTTTTGCCGTTTTCTACACGCATACAATCTCTTTTTCAAAATTCAAAAAAAAACCGAGAATGCATCATCATAGCGGCATATTAATGTGCCTTTGCAACAACGGAGCATCAAATAAAAAAACACATGAAACTGTTGAAAAATAATTGGAAATCCTTGACAAGTCGAACAACAAATTTATGGACCACAGGCCCCATTGGTGAAGCAAATATTGCAACATTGAAAGCTTGATCAGGAAATGTTTGATCATTTAGAAAAATAAAAAGTGCCTAGATCGCAAAATGGATCATTAAATCGCTGTCTGTCTGTCCAGGCTACGCTTCTCTAAGTGTAATACTCATAGACGTCCATGCCAAAGTCCTCGCCGCTGCCCGTGCCCGCAACACAATTGTTCTTGGTGCCGTAGTAAACGTGCCCTTGCTTTCCGCGCCTGCAGTAAATGTAGCAGTTGGCGCCGCCCGCGGGCGGATTGTCGCTTTTCGTCAGACCCATAACGCTGGTGAACAGGCCGCGCACTTCATCGGCATTGATGGGACGACCGCGACTGCAGCGGTATTTAACGCTCTCACTGTCGCTGATGGTACCATTTAAGATCATCCTAAACGATTTTTGACAAAATTTGATATAATCATTAATGCATAAACGGCAATCAGAGAAATTAATTGTTCGGAGGAATTAAATGATTTTGGCTTTACGTTTTTTTTTTCTTAAAGCTAAATGCTTTATTCTTTGTATCAATCAGAATCTCTGCATGTTTTGAAGCTTTGAATAAGCAGAAGCCAGACTATTGAAGAATTCAAAAATATGTTTAAAATTCATCAAATTCTGCCTTTATCCAATTTATTTTAAATAGTAATTTTTTATAGGGTCCTTAAATCGCTTAAATTCTGCTGATTCGTTTATCTTCCATAAATTTTGCACAGAAGAACCCACCAATTTGACAAGAAATGGGCACAGTTAAGTTGGTAATTTTGGGGCGTTACCACACACGCATCTAAATAAATGCACATGCAAAATATTATAAATAGACAAATAATTATTCCAGTAGAAATTTAAATTCAACTAAACCCAAAATTTTGCAAAATTAAAGTACTTTGAATTTAAGAGCCAAGTATTTGATGGTCAAAAATGCGGAAATGTATATATTTTTGTCGCAAAAAACTTATTTTATATATGTCAAATGACTTGCCCAAAAACCGTAATCCATAATAAAAACATATATTTTAACTCTTTCGGGTCATACATAGCATTTATGTGCAGAAAAAAATGCCCTAACTATTCTTCTGTGCCTAACCATGTAAATTCATACATATAAATGTTCACTTTATTGAGTCGGGATGTGGCATGGATGCAAGCAGCAGCAAATCGGGTGCAACATATATTTTAATGATCAAAATAGGTGTACGTGTGGCATCGACGGGCAGAGAAGACAGACACCCAAAAATAAGCCAACCATAAATTTTTGCAAAAAAGCGACAACAAAAGACATATTTTGAAAAGTGAGGCAATTTAATTCTCGGATTTACCGATCTTCACAGTCATTCGCCCGGTTTTATGGCGCTCGCCACTAACATACCGCAATTCCTAAATTAAAGCTTCCCCTGAAATAAAGCCCCCTTTTTGAGGAGGGTTGAAAAATAGAGCCCGGGGGCTTTATTTTAGGAACTACGGTGGCTACCTATTTTCATGAATTTTAATAGGTAAAGATCGGACAATACTAATGATTTGTACAGTGAAAATTTACATGTTTGTGATAATCTCAAGCAAAATCTTTAATTACCAAATTTCGTATACAAAATCGACATAATTGAGTTAGGTAATAATTTAAGTTCTCGTGTTTATATAATGTAACTTTTTGAGAGGTGCTTCAACGCTTAATTTTGCTTCAAGCTTCTACAGACAATTTCGAATCCAAAATATTTGGTTTGTTAAGAAAGAAAATTTGTTCAAAAATTTGCCGACCACGGCAATGGTGGCGGATTTAGGAATTTTGGGATCATTGGATGAATGTATTTTTTTCTTTAGAAAATTTTGAATTTTGTCAAGAAAGTTAAGCAAAAATAGTGAGTTTTTTGGTGAAAATAAAGATAAAATCCAAATGCAAGGATAAGAAAGCAAACCAATCAAACCGAAATGCTGGGTACCAGAAATTTCCCGGACTCGGCAACGGTACTTGACCCCAGTACTTAGATTCAAAAAAGTAAGCAAATCAAACAACAAATTTATGGCTTGCCAAAGGCCTCACTGGCAAAGCAAAAAAGTGCAAATGTATGAATCAATGATCAGATAATTTTGATCGTTTGTAAGTAATTGCAAAATGGATCGGCGTCTCAATACGCCGGTGTCGAAGCTACTGCTAAGTATAATACTCGTAGTAGGTCATGCCAAAGTCCTCTCCGCTGCCCGTGCCCGCAACACAGTTGTACTTGGTACCGTAGTAAACATGCCCTTGGCCTCCATGCTCGCAGTAAATGTAACAGTCGGCGCCGCCCCTGGGCGGGTTGTAGCTTTTCGTCAGACCCACAATGTTGGTGAACACGCGGCGCATTTCCTTTGCACGAATAGGACGACCCGCAAATTTGCAGCATTCGTAGCCACTCGGATACGGGGAGAGAACTCCGTTGACGATCATCCTGACAAAAACAAGAAGGAAACGTATACGGCGTTATTTGGGTACATTTTTTTTGTCATTAAACCATTCGCTAAAGGGTGCTGACGCGGCCAATACAAGGATTGTCTGGATACGGACGTGTACGGTTAAAGCTCTTAGTAATCTGACGAGTATAAAATTATATCCGCGTCAGCGAGGATCCGTGGATTATCCGGATATGGGTTACTATTTTTGATAAATCGAATATAGACGGCCACGGATCTAAACCCAATGGATATGACCGGACATGGATTCGAAAATTTGTATCCGTGGGCGCCCTTGGACAAATCCTGTAGAAGCTAAACGATTAAAGAATTCAAAAATATGTTTATTCATGAATTACCTGGCCCAATTTATTAAAATAACCTTTTCCCGGTTAATTGTAAGCCTACCAATTTGACAAGTAGTGGGCACAGTTCATTTTTTCGGGTTTATCACACACGCATCTAAATATTGAAAATATATTGTACTTGAAAATATTAATAGATAGATAAATAACTATGTATTTAGTGAAATATTCAGCATACAAAGCTATGTACATACAAATTTATAATTTAACCAAACCCACTTTACAAAATTAAAACATAAGAACCATCGTCAAAAGGTGCAGAAAGCTATGGAGTTTTGTTGCAAAAAAAAAAACATATTTTAAACATATTTGTCGTAAAGACTTGCCTAAAAACCTTAATTCCTTAATAAAAAACATATATTTTTACTCTTGTGCCCGAACTATTCTGTGCCTAACCATGTAAATTCATACATATAAATGTTCACTTTATTGAGTCGGGATGCGCCTTCTGTGGCGACATGGATGCAAGCAGCAGCTTCTTTATTCAGCTTTTTCAATATTTCAACCTCTTCTGTTTGTTGTAAGTCACAATTATAAAATGCACCTTTTTACTCAGACGGGGGGGGGGGGGGGGCCAAATGGAGGGGATGGGGACGTCTATCGGATGAGGTAATTGGATGTGGTCTAATTTTGAATAGTGTGCGGCACGGTAACGGTAAAACGGTAAATTACCGATTTACCGAGCCGGTAAATTACCGATTTTACCGTTACCGATTACCGAAATTTGAATTTTTGAATTTTCGGTAAATTTCGGTAACGGTAATTTACCGATTTACCGTTTACCGTTTTACCGTTACCGATTACCGAAATTTGAATTTTTGAATTTTCGGTAAATTTCGGTAACGGTAAATTACCGTTTTACCGTTACCGATTACCGAAAATCGCATTTGCCGCACACTAATTTTGAATACCCTCTCCTGCAACAGTAGCTGGGGGAGGGGTTCAATTGGACGGGGTGAGATTCAAATGGAGGGGGTTGATTAGAGAGAAAAGGAAATTTTAGTTTATCTAAAATTTAACAGCAAAAATAAAATGAATTAGGGGGGACTGAAAATTCTTCCCATTTCCACAAATATTGGTAATAAAGAATAAATGTTGTCAATTTATTCATTCGCAAAACTCCATCTTTGAAGGCCCACTGCTAGAGGAAACAAACAAACAATTGACACTGTTACTATGTACGAAAATGTGGATTAGCGGATGAAGTTTAGTCAGAAATTATCCCATTTCTGCTAGCTGTGCAGTCAACAACGAGTGGAGTGCTTGCTGGTGGCGTGAATGTGTGGACGGTATGGGGTTGGTCACCGACCCCTCGGGGGCAAAATTGTCACCCCCCCCCCTCCCCCCTCGCCCGCCCCGCCCCAGGGACTCTACATTAGCGGTGGGAGGGAAAAGAGGCAGGATGGCCAACAAAATTTCATTGCAATGACTAACTGCCGATGAACCCCGTGGGGGAAAGCGCACAAAAAAATGAACGAATCGGTGGGGGGTGTTTTGATGCAAATATGCGTACCCTCCCCCCTCCCCCCGCCGGTGGGCACTAAATGGTTGGGATCAGGTGAATTGATGCAAATAGGGGGCACTAAATGGGGCACAACATTCGTTAATGGAAAAAGAGCCCCATTAAACAATTTTTCGAATGACTTGAATTTGTGATTATTGACGCCGCTTGGAAAATCTGTATAAATTCGCATTACATAAGGGAAAATAGAGCACCCGGGGGTTTTATTTTAGGGATTACGGTAACCAACTATTTTCGTGAATTTTGATAGGTAAAAATTATGACCTAGAGACCGAACAATATGTACTAATAATTTGTATATGAAAATATAAATGTTTGTGATAATCTCAATCAAAATCTTTAAGTACCAAATTTCGGATACAATAATCGATATAATAAAAGTTAATAATAATTTAATAGACACAAAAAATGCATCTTTAAGCTGGTCTCCAATCTGCACCATGCTTATTCTTTGACTGCGCCACGCCGGGGGATTAGTCCAGCGTAAAATCGACGCTCAAAACCACCGTGTCATCGACACAAAATCCATTTCGTGGGTCCATTAAATACTCCAAATTATGCAAATTGTAAATATAAGAATTTCACAAACTTTGAATTATGACAACCTCCAAAGACAAAAACTTGTGCCATCCATAACTTCGCCTAAATGCACTGAAAATTTCGCTCAATGGCATTGTTTTACTACTGGTACCCAAATCACCATCAGCAGCAGACAGACTTTTGTTGCTGCAGTGGAAGAAAAGGCCCAAATGTCCTTTTGCGGTGCCGCATTTTTTTGGCGAAATGGCCTCAATGTGCCATTCAAATCCCGCCCTGCGCGTTGTTCGACTTTGACGAATGCGTTCTTTGTCCCCTCGAGCAAACTCAGAAAAATTGATAATCTTCAACAAGCAAATCCTTTAAAGACTTTTTGAGGAATTTTTAGCAAGAATACGAATGAATTTAAGAAAAAATATTAGGTGTAATTTCGAAAAACAAAAGAGAGATTGTTAGTGGCCGAGTGGTGTGTGCTGTGGGAGAGGAGGCACGCGGAGTTAAAAAATAATTTTAAATATTTTTATTTCACTTTCTTTTTTGGGAATTTTGCTCACCGCTGCTTGTCATACATTGATCCATTTTGATTAAATCGGATGCATTTTGCAAATGGATGAGCATATGCTTTGCGAAATTTTGGGGCGTGATTAGTTCAAGATTGGTGGAGAACTCGCAATTATGAAAATAGTAAATTAATTTCCAAAAAAAAAAATTTAAATTATTGCTGATTTCAATCGAATTTTAATTCATTATTTTCAGTTATTCCGTTGGACGGTTGAACAATGCCGTAAACGAAAGCAAAAATGCATCCGATTTACCTAATCAAAGTGGCGGAATTTGCGTCAATGTATGACAAGCAGCGGTGAGCAAAATCCCAAAAAAGGAAGTGAAATAAAAATATTTAAAATTATTTGTTTAATTCCGCGCGCCTACTCTCCCAAAAGGCGTGCCTAGACCAACGCGTGGAAAACATTGAGAAGCTTCGACAACGGAAAAGCCAAGCATTGTTGTGCAGCCCGACAACATTATACTTTCTGGCTAAATTAATAATTTAATTTTTAAATTAAATTATCGTAAGTACTAAAATAAAGCCTCCCTTGAAATAAAGCCCCCCTTTTGGGAGGGGTTGGAATATAGAGCCCCCATGAAATAAGCCCCCCTCTGAGGAGGGTTGAATAGAGCCCCCCGGTGCTTTGTTTTAAGAATTACGGTAATCTTAACCCGCGCAAAGCAATGGCAACAAATTGTTGCCACTTAGCCCACTCAAATCGTCCGTATAAATGTAGCTTAGCATTGCTTTGAACGTCTCAGCATCAAAGTCAGTGACCGGCAGCACAACGGGGCGGCCACCTTTCACTGCCGATGGGGGTCAAAAATAAGAATAGTTTTAAAATTTGATCACTAATAAAAAAATCCATTTTGATCAAATCCGACCCTATGTCAAGTCAAACAAAAGTTTTAAATTCCATGAATTTCAAAAATCGAGCTTTTAAACATGTACATAGAACTTTGAATAACGGGTTGTGTCGTTTGGACCTCACATTTGGGCTCCAGCCCAAATTTTGCTGCATAGCTTTTTTCTTAGTCGACTCTGGAAATCCCGGGTTTACCGATTTAAAAATCCGGGAGCGATGTCAGGATTTCAGGCCGGGCGAGATCCCGCCCCGGAATCCCGGCCCAAAATCCCGTCCTGGTTTAAATCCCGGTCCATCAAAAGGATTAGAGACCTGGAATCCATCAGCAGGAAATTTTTATAGTATCCCGGGTGTACTATTAGAGGAAATAAAGATTTTTCCAAAGATAAATTGAGATTTTATTTGATTTTGGACTGAATTAACTTACTTAGAAAAGCGAGGCAAGGTTTGAAAAATTTTTAAGGAATTATCGATCATACCGATTGAAAAAATCCGGATTTCGAACCTTTTTGAGTTCCGGACCGGTCCGGGACTTTTTTAGAGATCCGGATTGCGGATTCCAGACTTTCCTTTTCGGCATCCGGTTCCATCCCTGGTACATAGGTATGTAATACATACCTATGTATGTGTTGCACCAACGCAAAAGTACCAAATTTTTTGTTCAATAATTTGTTTTTGTCTGTTAGCAGAGGAAAAAAAACAGTATTGTTCTCTCCCGAGTACTATTTCTTTTTGTTTTTCTTTTGCTGGATGATGATTTGCATCAACAACCCAACAACAAATTCATTCGATCCCCCGCGGCGCTTCATTCATTCATTCATTCATCAATTTGTTGTAAGTTTGTTTGCCCGACCTCGCCTTGACGCTGTGGCCTTACTATGAACGCGCGCCAAGGGTATGACGCCTCACACTTTAAAAACGGGAAAACCAAATATTTCTGTGCATTTTTTAAGGGTTTCCAAATTTGACATTTTATACCTTGTCCAGGAAACCTGTTTTTTAAGTGGTTATGGATAGAAGCCAATACGTTGAAGTGGATTCCAATCCAGCACATCTATTTATTAATTTTTTATGGTTAGATTTTTAGGATATTCAAGTTTTTGAGCAAAAGTATCAAACATGATGGATACAGCTTAATTAAGGCATAATAAGTTTATTATATAAACCAATATGTGCCAACTAACTAATCTGGGATTTTAGATTAAAAATTAGAGTTCAGCGCCCGATTCCCGACACTGTTTCGCGAATGTTGTACTATTGGTTCCACTTCAAATGGAGTGGGAATCTCTTTAAATGACTTTCTGTGCTTTTAGAAAGTTTGTCTTACTTTTCTTGACTTTTTATAAAAATTTTATCTCATCAGCCATCCCCGACAAATTTGGTCGGGGATTTTCGTCCCCGTTCTCCGATTTTATTGTACCCGACGGTCAGAGCTGACCCTACTTTTGAGCGACCCAATTTCTCATTTTTTTCTTATTCTTTTTTGAACAAATTTTAGTTCTTTGGTTATATTCTTTTTATACTGCTGATTCAATTTATTATGTACGGCAAAACGAATACGGTGAGGAAAATATTAATTTGATGCACCCAGTGCTAGACCAAAAATGACCATTCTATAAGATTTCACTAGAAAATTATTTAGCCCTTTTAATACAGGGCTGCGATATGTCCTCATTTATCAGGATTGTGCTGATTTGGAAATTTTTTATTTTTGTTCGACGTTCTGTTAATAATCATTTCTACGTTTTTTTCGAATAATTGGAACCAAATTCAATGCCTGTAATTCTTAAAATAAAGACCCATCTTCTACAGGGTGCGCCAAAAGTAATGTCTCACACATATATATGCATATCTTCGGTTAAATACAACATAGGATAACCAAAACACAATCATTTGATAGAGAACTAAATGGGGAATCAGAAAAACCAAACAGATTCG